>WAAE01008037.1:339897-382953 GCA_013400495.1 Nicator chloris
CCCTCCGCCCCGCCCCGCCCCCTCAGCCCGGCCCCGCCCCTCAGCCCGCCCCCTCAGCCCGGTCCCGCCCCCTCAGCCCGGTCCCGCCGCGGTTCCGCGGGTCAGCCCGGGCCCGCGGGGTCGCCCCGCGCAGCGCGCACGGGCCCGGCGGGGGCGGTGCTCAGGCGCCACCTGGCGGCGGCGGGGCGACTCGTCCCTGATGAGGGGCGGGCCGTGCGCGGTGATTAAAATGGGTAAAGCCGCAGCAAAGGAAGGGCCCGAGAGCGTTTCCGGACCTTTCCAGAGGGGCGGGGAAAGGCCGGGAGGGGCTCCTGAAATTACTGAGTCGTGCTCTGAATTAATAGGCTCTTCCCATCGCCAGACGGTCCAAAGGACATCGTGCGAGAGCGGGTTTGGGGCGGAATGAAAGACGGTCATTTTGCTAGAAGTGACCCTGCTCCCTGGCCCGCATCTGCCCAATGGCTCTGGCTGTTCAGAGGCCGAGCCCAAAGCGAGAGGTGTAGCAATAAAAAGGTGATTTAAAGAGGAGAAAGGCCTGAGCTGCCCGGCAGTCGTGGCGTGGGCGCTGCGGGGAGCTGCAGCGGAGAGGATCCGGCTCGGAACGAGGGAGGGTGTGAGGCGGGGAGGGACAGAAGGGACAGCGACAGCACGGGGCCTGCGGGCCTCCATTAATGTGATCACCTGCGTTAGCAGCCTTACAGCACTCACCCAACTTCCAGACTCCAAAGAGGGGCTCTGCAGAGTTGTGTTTTACGTGTCCCAGCACTCGGGGCTCTTGGGCTGTGATATCAGTTTGGAACATGCTTACTACAATAGTAAAAAAGTGAATCATCAAGTCTGAAGGGCTTTTTCAACGATGCATCAATCCTGTGGCAGATGCAGACATGCATGGCACAGCCTCCCTATTCACCACATGCCAATTAAAAAAAAAAAAAAAGAAAGATAAACCAAGATAATGTGTTGGCTCCTAACAGTAACTCTTTTTTTTTTTGGTTTTAAAAGTGTCCATTCTCTGTGCTATCATTATAGGCTGCTCTGGTGTGTTTTCCATGAGGGTTTTAGATGTCAGGATAAGGCAAAAAATCTATAATGATCATTATTCTGTATTTTAACAGCTCTGAGCAAAAAGAGTCACATTGTTGGGCTTCGGGGCCCTAAGCATTCTTGGTGTTTTGTGTGTGTTGTTATGGAGATGAAATATTAGAGTACCAAATACTATTTTCTGACACTTATATTTTCGAATATGTACATATGCTTGTATTCTGTTGTACCTTCCTTTGATACGTATTTCAGAAATGCAGTAGTGCATTTCCTGTCTCCCTAATAATGGTTGTAGCTTTTAATATGCTATAGCAAATCTTGCAAGTGTTATGATCAATATAAAACAAGCTTGAATCCTACCAGTACATTTTTTTTTTTAAAGAATTTCTCAACCTTTAATATCTTGGGGTCTTCCTCCTGAGCTGACTCCTTCAAGCTGCTGAATGACAGAATCTCTGAAGTTTGCGATGGAAAGGATAGGGAATAATCTCTGTTTATTTGTGCATCATTACCATAAGAGAAGTAACAAAAATTTCAGAAGGAATTAGTACAATTCCCCTCTACTTCCTGTTGGTACCTAGGACTGAGAGCAGAGAAAGCTACATTTATTATCAGAAACAAGTTTTAATATAAACTTTAAACCAATTGTTCTACTTTAATGAAACTACTAAAAAAGCTATCACTTAATAAAAGCTACAGTATGAACCAAAGAACAGTTAGAATCTCTGTTTGTATAGATATACTAAATATGACAATACCTTAAGGGGCTTTTTATAAAGATGTATGGGATCAGACACTATATCAGAGTAGCTGGAAAAATGAAGGAATTTCTATTTCTGCTTAAACCTGGTAAGTGAATCATGTTTATGATTTAAGTAAGAGAAAAAGCCATGGCGTCTTATGGCATGGGTTGTTTTTTTCCATTTGAGATGGTGCATGAATCCAGTGTATCCAAAGGAGTCAAGAGCTACAAATAAAACTCCACTGGAGATTCTGCCAAACAAAAAAAGTTTATGTAGCAAAGAATACATAAATCAACAATAGTACAGAAATACATGCTACATCCTTGCCAGATTTAGTTATTGCTGGAATTAATCATCATGTAATTGAGACAGAGAAAGAGAGAATTGAATTTTGTGCCAAAGACACCCAGCCACATGTAGTCTTTCTTGTTTAGCACTTTTAAAAACAAGAAGTTACTATTTATAGATCCTGCAGTAATTCTAGGTGTCAGATGGTAAACAAACAAAAATATCGCCTTTTAAATGATTAAATTATTTCGCAATCCAAAAATCATGCTGTTATTGATAATTGCTTTATTCTTGAAAGCCTTGCTTATAGGAGAAAGTGCACTAGTGCTTCTCTTGATTGAAATATATCTACTTGTAGAAAGAAAAGTAAAATCTGTGAAGATCTCCAAAGGATAGATTGCATTGTTCTTTGCCATTAAACAGCATTATTACTTACAGTTATTTGGAAAAAAAATCACTAAACAATGATATTGTTCAATTAATACACCCCAGGAAGGTTAAAGTTCTAAGACTGTGATTCAGTAAAGCTTTAGAGCAGCTTTGTAATTTAACTTCTCTGAGAACAAGTCGTGCACTCACCTTTTCTTTCTGGGGGAGTCATTCTCGCAGGCACACTCAGTCAGCCGATGTCAATGAAACCCGTGGAGGATGCCCCATGACTGTGCCAAGGTCCTCACTGCCCACACCTCAGGGTGCCCACTCACTGACTCTAATATTGCCACATCCTTTTGTTTGAAGGTTGTTTGATACGTGTGGGTGACTCCCGTTTTCTGTACAGAAATCACTTTTCTATGGCTTGGGGTGAACGTTAATGTCCAGGAAAGCTACGCTGCAGTGAGTACAAATCTCCACACCATCACGGCCTCGAAGTGACGCATTTTAAAAACATTTCAGGACAATGAGGAGCCACATTTCCTCCTGCCACGTCTATACAATGTTTACAGGTTTATGCCTGGGAAATGTCAGTAAATCTCTTGACTGTCAGGGGGTTCTGATTCTGCAATAATCAAAATTATGTGTCATTACACAAACTCCTCTTAAAATTACTCTCATGGTTTTCAAATAGATATTTCAAAAGTCCAGGCCTCGCTCTCAGTTACATTAGAATAACCCCATCAACTTCAATTATCTTAAAATAATATGAAGATCAGAGACTTATCATTGTCCACTTGCTGCTGTCTCTGTAATAGAACACTGTGGGCATCAGATTTAGCTTTTTTTCTGTGGAAAATGATTTCTCTTTCATACTTTTAATAATGAGATCTAACATAGAATCAAAGTGACTTTTAAGAACATTCTATTTGTTCTTTTTTGATATTTTTTTCTTCCTAATATACCCTAAAAACTTTAACCAAAATCTCAAATAATGAGATCAAAACTATTTAAATTAAAATCCATGTCTAGACTATTGAGTTATGCCTCCTTCAATCACACTAAATAATACAAGCCAGAGAACCATAGCCTCCAGCCAGGTCTTTTGTGTATTTGGAAAAGCTTTATCAAGCCTAAGTTAAAAACTGCATTAAACTACATGAATGTTTGATTCCTAATGTGTGTGACACCATTTCATCTATAACCTTGCCCAATTTCAGTCGTGGTTTGGATATCTGTGTGTGTTATCCCCAGTGGTGAAATTTGCCATCTCAGTATGTCCTGGATCTTCAGTCTTTAGTGTAAGGATATATCATGTCACAGGTTGGAAATTGTTTTCTCATGATAATGGATGAGTTTGAGAAAACTCTCAATCAAAGAAGGAAATAAAAGACTAGCCAATTGTACTAAAAATATTAAATAAGACTGCTGAACTGCAGCTGGGAAATAGGCTGTTACCTGAAACCAGTTACAGGCAGGTGTATCCAGACATCCACAGCTATAAGGGAGGTGTGTCTCAGTGTTCCAAATTCTTGTGTTTAGTCTTACCTTTGGGTATGTTCTCCTTCAGTATGTATTTTCACACAGTAGGAAAAAGAGTTAGAGAATATTCTTCCTGATGCCTTATTTTGTCTTTTTTAAAATTCTCTTTTTATTGTTTTCTTTTTTATTTTTTTTTAATCTGAATAATCTCTACCCAGAATTTTTTGCCATTTCTGTGTTTTCTTTGGGCAACCTGAAATGGATAAGCCTGGCCTAACCATGACTCTGAATTTTAAATTTCTGGTTAAAACAGGGGAGTGAGTTATTTCAGCTATGGATTCTAAAGATAAAATCTAGATATTTCCCTCTGGATAACCAGTTTTGTGCAGCCTTACTTAACCCAGAGATGAACTGAAGAGAAGAGAATTTTCAGAATAATGTAGTTAATGGATCCCAGCATCTGTAAGATACAGAAATCTCATTTCAGAAAAAAAAAACAGCCCCAAAAAGAAACAGATTTGTTTTCAATCACAGGGTTTAAAGTCATAGTGAGGTTGACTTAACTGGAACATTTCTAATTTACCTCTGCTGAGGATCTTGCCTAGTGTCTCTAATTTAAAAATAATTTTGAATGTGATGCAGATGATATTGTAACATTTCTTAACTTTTCAAAGAAGGCTGTGTTTAACAAGTAAAGCCTTTTAGTCTTAGGTAAATTACATCATTCATGCTAATTTGCTTCCACTTTTCAAATCTAGAACTACAAGTCTTGTCTTTTAGAGAAGTGTTTTAGAATATACAATTTAATTCTTTGTAGTAAACTTCAGAACACAGGAGACAGGATTTGCAAGAACACTCTCCAGAAATTCCTTATGAGGAGATATTTGTACCACCTGGATTTAGATACCTACTTGGAAATCTGATTTGTGCACAAAACATATGCCTGTAAATTCCAACTAACTTATCAATTAATTACAGGCTTTTTAAAGATGAAATAACTTTATAAGTTATTGCCAAAGACAATCTCACTTGTCCAAAGAATGAAATAATATGGTTAAAGTTTTCAGAGAAATTAGAAGAAAACCACATTTTAGTAGAATAGATGCATTAAGTCTAATAATGATTTTAAAGCTTGTAGATGCCGGTCCCTCAAGATCTCATGTGAGTTATGAAATCCAATTTTATTCTCATAACTCTGTAATAAAGTTTTATAAACGTTATAAAAAAAGGTTTTTACTAAGAGTGAACAGAAATCTGAACTATCTGGCCAAGTAATAAAATTGCATTCCTTTGTCACTAAGTGTCAGAGAAGACGTTTTCCTTGAAAAATTGATTGGTAAATCTTCCTTTTCCACAGAACTGCGTTCATTTTTTCCTTTGTAAGATAGTAGCTTTTTTAATGGGTTTTCCATTAACATCTAAGTTAACTGCTAGGAAAAGAAAAGGCAAACATAAAACAAAGTAGGGGAAATAGCCAAGAAAAAAGCTTTGCAATCATTGATATATTGCATTCCAGCTTTGCAATGTGCTCTGCTGCACTCATTTCTCACCGTTGCAATAAACAGTGGTGCTCTGGGCTGCCTCCAGCAGCACAAAAAATTGGGTTGTGAAGGCACTGACCATCCTCAGGGCAGGCTGATCCCAAGTGCAAAGTCAGATATCACCTGCCATACAAACCTGGAAAGGATCCTGTGTGTCTGAGAACACAGACTCGTGTGCAGGGCTCTGGCAGGAGCACTCAGGGTGGTGCCTGGGTACCTCCCCAACCACCTCTGTCCTGGTGACAATTATGACAATGCACTGATTACAATACCCTGATTACAATTATGACAATGCACTGATTACAATACACTGATTACAGTACACTGCTGGGACATGGAGCATTTGTCATACTTTCAGCTGATGATTATTTTGGGTAGGAAAATCTGATTTAAATTATTTTTAATAACATACACACTTTAGAGAATAAGTGTTTTCAATAGCATACACACTTTAGAGAACAATTTTTTTGCTGCATTGGTGGCTTTTGTTGCTGAACATCTCAAAGATCCTTTTTTCCCCCTGAATATTGCTTTTGCAACTGCAGATCAATAATTGTTTTCTCACCATATTGGCATATTGTCCCAGTCACACCAAGGGAGCATTGAAACCAGCCTGGAACTGTTAAAAGGTACCCTGATTCTACCTCTTTAGTTAAGAATGGTGTTGCATTAATATTTGCAATTTCTTTCATATGATGAAATTTAAAGAATGCTTAGACTCTGTTTTCACTCCCTCACAAAAATTGTCTTGTACTGCTATTTATACATGACTGCTATGTGTAACACAATGAGATTATTCCATACTTCTAAAGTCTGTCATGATTTTCTTGGAGACAACTTGTTTTAAAACCATGTTTCAGTTAGTGACTGTCTTGGAAAAAGATACTTTGTCTCATTCCTTCTTTTATTGCATAGGAAGATGGAGAAACTCCAATGATCACTAGTATTGCTGTCTTATAAATTACTATCATATATTTCTCAGAATTTCTCCCAGTGCTGAATGGTTTTGGCCGTACAAAATGGATAATGTGAATTAAGTTTAGTTTTTAAATTAATTTTCCATATATATGGAAACTGTGAAGAACCTTGATTTTCAACCAGAAAACTCTTCTCATGCCTTATTCCTCAGAAATTAATTATTCTGAAAGGAACAACATGATGGCAAAAAAAAAAACACCAACAAAAACAAACAAACAAACAAAAACCACAGAGGAGAGCAAATAGGAAATGGAAAAAAACCCCCATAATTACACTTTGTAGCACTTTGGTGAATAAAACACACGTTTCAACTAAATCAATTAGATCCAACTCCATGTAATTATCCTGAATGCAAACCCAAGTTGAATTTAGCTTGCTACAGGAACTGTGCAGTTTGCCTGTTTAAAAGGACAGATTTTATCACCAGCTAAAGGCACTTCAATTAAAATAGGAGACTCAACCAGCCAGAAGCCTGCTGGCTCTGCCTTGATGAGCTGTAACTCTAATTGGAAACTCTTTGCAGTCAGTGCACAGCAAAGAACCGTGGCTGTTTCCAGGGATGCCCCTGTTCCCTGCAGATGTTTCTTGCACAGCCCGTCTGGAAGGGGCTTCCTGATGTGCTGCATAGATGGGGAAATGCAGAACAGGTCTGGATCCACCTAAACCACAAAGCTGGTTCGTTCTACTTTCATGAGAAGTCTTGACTTCTCGTTCTTCTAAAATATTTTTATCTTTCGTGTCCTCTAAAATATTTTTCTTTCAGATATTTTTATTTCATTATTTTGCTGGTGGAGTTGAAATCTCTTCTGTCCATCCCAGCAAAGGCCAAGGGATTGGTTATATGCCAGAACACTTTTAGTGAAGCTGACCAGCTTAAAGCACCTCCAAATGAAAGCTGTAGGAATGGTAACTTGAGCAATTATAGTTGAATTTATTCATATCTTTTAGAGCTTAGGATAACTGATTCAATGCATTTGTGTAAGAAATTTCATCAACTCTGCTATTAGTGTTTGATTACTGTTAAATAACCTCTTTTTTAATCTGTGGTTTCTTCACTTAACATTCAAAAATTCTGTACTCTATTGCTTTTTGAGCTCTATTTCCTCAGGATATTCCAACTACTGAATTCAGTGTAAAAAGCTGTTATGCCCTTGTACTGGGACAAAGGTGTTTGGGTTTTGGTGGGATTTTTTTGTTGTTTGTTTGGGTTTGTTTTTTTTTTTTTTATTTGGCTAGTGGTTTTTGGTTTGGGTTTCTTTTTTTGTTTTTAAAGGAGAAAACCCAGGATAGACAGTAACTAACACCAGAGGATTCCAATTTTAGGGGAAACAGCATCACAAAACACTACTCTTGGTTCAGTAACTGTGATACTTTAATAATTAGAATGGACACAGGTGACAGTTTCATTTCCCTTTATATTATTTTTTGAGGTTTTGAGGAGATTTTTATGATACCACTTGTGATTGTGATAGCCTAAATGAGTTTACTACTGTTAAGCAAATATAAGGTCCAATATTCAGTAGAGCTGCTTACTTTATTTTTGTCAAATGACAGATTCTTGATCCAAAATCGCTTCCAAAAGTCTTCTGAGGATTCCTCAATGTTTCATTTTCGCACAGTTTGAATATTTCCTATGCAAATCAGTAGTCTCAACAGATATAAAAATGGCCCTTGTTTGTGTGAGGTGTTGACAGAGATTTCCTTTCATCTTTTTCATGTATTCTTTCATGATTTCCAAGGTTGCAGCAGCAGGCTCAGCCTGTGCTGACACAGCATTTCTGCAAGTAGAATTTCTCTGCTCACTGTTGGGACTTGGAGCTGAGAAAAGATTGACTCAGCTCGGAATGAAAGGAGCGACCCAACAGGGCCAGCAGGAATTGCACCATTGAAAGGTGGCAAAGAGGGGAGAAATAACTGAGTTTAAGAGAAGGAAGGGAACTCACAGGATGAAAGAGGAGGACTATGGAAATGCACAGAGAAAACCTTTCAAATTAAAGGGCTGTTCCAATTGAATTCTTAGCTGCAGATGAGACACAATTTCTTTGAACTCATTTCACTGAATCACCTTGAACATTTTCAGTAGGTTTTGGGACATTTGCCAGAAGTCAAAAGGTTAAGTCTTCCACTATATTTTTTAAGCAGTTTTGCTGGTTTTAAGTCTACATTCGTATCTCAAAAGATTTTTTTTTTTACATCAAAGGAAGAAAGACAAGTAAAAATTCTAACTGGTAACTTTTTAGTGTTAAACCAATTTTCCTTGTGGGTATGATCATGGTAACTTTTTCAATCTTATCTTTGAAGAACATACTACTGATGTATTTAAAGTCCTTTAAAGTCACCTCATGTAGTACCTTTACTTTTTTTCAATATCTAATAAAAATGAATAAAAGCAAGATTAATCCATAAATGGAAAAATGTCAAGTTTTCTTTTTCCCTTTCTGACTTCTGAAAACAGAGTGTTCCTTGGAATCAGTGTTTCCTTTACAAAAGAATATGTTGATAGGGTTTGGAATTTTAATTAAACATGATGCTCAAACTAACCCTGCTCTAATATTAGTACTACTGTTAGTTGATTTTCTACAGCAATGTCCCTTGGAAAAATAACAAAATCCTCCAAATGTTGATTTCATGGCTCCAGAATTGCCAGGCTAATGTTCCAGTGGGGACTGAGCTGTTAATATAAAACTCTACCTCTGACAGGCAGGATCTCCTTGTGACAAGGTGTGTTCCTAACTGAGTTAGCAAGCCTCATGTGGTCAGCATCTGTCTTGGGGCAAATGCTAACAACATCAACAACTGTGAGGTGCTTAACCATCATGATACTGCAAAATCACTTAAGCAGTTAAGGTGAGCTTTTTCTTCTCCAAGATTTGAAGATGTCCTTAATTTTAAGCAGAGAAGAGTCCCAGTGAAGACAGCTGGCATTTCAAGTTGATTAAAGATACAGCTGCTCTTAATGTTTGCATCACACTTTGACCCTGAGCGTGACAAATTGCTTTAGGTAGAAAGCAGAAATTGTAAAAGATTCTGCATTTGTGTGGTATCAATTTTTGATCCTGTGGTAGTGTACAGGTACCTCCTCCTCAACACAAAAAAACCCCCAAAACAGTTAAAGACTTACACATGCCTCAATGCAAAATATTTTTGAGGAAATCCTGTGCAATCATGGGCAGTTCTGGGATATATTCTATGGAGGGCAGCATTTCTCCAAAGATCTGTTCTGTAAACAATATACAAACCTCTTTTTTTTCTACAGCTACTTAAGAGTACTGGTTTGGGTATTTTCCCTTTTTCCTGGGTGTAAAAAGATCCATTATGGTTGCCATTTTTTCTGCCATGTGTTTTTTTCCTTGCTGAGGTGCTGGTTTAGGCTTAGGCTTCAGTTTAGCCAAGTGTGTGAACTTGACTTCACTGTGGTGAACTGTACATACATAACTTTGCTAGATAAGGCACTCAGCATGAGGAAATTCTCCTCAAGTTTGAACTGGCTTCAGGTTTACAGAGAAAGTCCACTTCAACAATTTTCTGAGAACCAAGCCCTTGAGAATATAGGATCTCTCATGTTGCTGTCACTTACATGCTGTGGACAGTTGTCATAGCTGTTAAATATGTGATAATCACACCATTTCTGTTTCTGGCCAACTTTTCCCAGAAATACAGCTTCCAACCTGATACTAAGCTGAGTAAAATTACTGAAGACTTCATGCACAGGCTCAGAAGGACATTGATTGCTTGGCTAGTGACATACTGAGCAATATGTTCTTCAAGCAGAGATGGGCACTGCTAGGAAGGCTTAGAATTTAACCAGGAGTTTTGGCATTAATAGAAAATTACAATAATCACAACTGCATCATAATATTAACTTCTTTTAAATTCTTAAATTAGACATTGCTTAAGAAGTCAGCAGTTTGGAACAACATTGTTTTCTTAGCTTCTTTCAGCATACATCTAAATGCTAATATTTTATTATTAGAAAACCATCTCAAAACCTTAATGATCTATTAAGGAAACTAAACACCCTCTGTCCATACATAAGAAATCAAATATTCTTCATAAAACAATCCAGAGGAAGAAGGCCATGGAATAAGGCTATCCATAATGTATAATATGTATTTATGTGTGTAAATATGAGGTTATTCTCTTGTAGAACTATAAGCATATAAATTCTATAGAGATAAGAGAAACAACAAACTCCTGATCTGGATTTGCATATTTTGCAGTCTTGCAATGTGTATCTCTGCTTCTCCTATAATTGATTTGAAGCTGCTACAGCAGCATTAAAGTGTCAGGGACTTCAATTTATACCACTCTGCCCAAACCCATAGTCCAGTCCCAGAAAGGGAACTATTCACAGTCACAGCGTGAGTTATTCTTTATTTTGCTTGAGAACACCTTGCAAATAAATGCTTTATGTTCTCGAGCCCTCCTGTTAATTATGGATAGGAAAACTCTTTGGACAAGAAAAGCCTGAGATGTGCAGACAAACACAGCTCTCTTGAGGATGCTGAGTGTGCACTATCGTCACTGACCTGTCACTGCTGATTTACCCTTGGATCACCTTAATGTTCCTGGAGCAGCAGGAAATAGATCTTCCATGGGATGCTGTCAGGCTCAGAGATGTTGGTACCTTTCAAGTTTAATAACAACATGGCTTCTGATTCATCTGAAAATACTGGATTCTGATTTGTGGCTTTCAAAAACCTGATGCAAATTTTCAAAAGCCTTTCAGGAACGACTGGGTTTGGTATAAAATTATGGTACGTGGCAATCAGATCCCCAAGTCATGGTTTAACCAAACAATCTATATGAGATTTAACCACAGGGAATATTTCCACGCTCAGAAAATGAAGTATTTTTGAGGGAAAAATATGTGATTTACTTGACAAATTTTCACTTAAGACTGAAGACAAACATGCCTTCAGATTTGTTGATTTTGTTACAGAAATCTCATTATTCAGACAATTTAAAAAACCCTTTTGGTTAAGTACTGAGCTATGGTAACACTTGTTTTTATGTGTAGCTGATAATATACTGGAGTTTCAGGCAGTTACCTTTCCCTTAACCATTGGGTTACTGTAGAACTGGACACAAAAAAGGTTTCTACCTCTTTTTGTTTGTTCATTTCAGAGTATTAATAGGAACTTAAATGAAACCCAAATTGGAGAAACTCAGTGAGGAGAACTGATAGATATTTCCTTGCAAGCTGTGATTTCTTTCTCACCATGCTTCAGAAAAGGAAGAATTATTTCCTAAGGAAGAATTATTTCCTGTGGCTGGGACGACTTTTGTAACTTTAGAAATGAGAGATTTAAAAATGAGAGATGCCATTCTGGAGGATTCTCCAGTGTTTATATCGTGGGGAGCAAGAGAGAATCTGGGGATTTCATTCCCACTCAAAATGTTAGTCTAGTTCACCCCTGTTGGAAAATAGCATTATGGAAAAATTTGTCCAAGGAAAGTGGGTGAGATTTGTGAGTGAGTGTTCTGGCAAAATGAGACCTTTTCAGCAGGCCTGCAATTTGCTTCCAGATGAGATGGAAAAAGGAGGGAAGGGAAGAGTAATGAACTAGTAACAGTCAGGTTTTGATTATTAGTCCTAACTCAGTATGACTTCTTATTTGCACGTATTTAAAGTGGACCAAAACATTAAAAGCAAGTTTCTCATGCATTTTAACTTTCTGAAAAACTAGGTAACAGATTTCTTAACTCACTTATTTGGAGAACTTCTTTGGGTTTTGTGTTCTATTTGGTTTGACAGTTTTATTGCTTGTTTTCTGCTGAAGAGAAAGCAGCCCACACCACACTGAAAGGAAAATATTACAAGTGACAACAGCCCCTGGAAGTTTCAGCCACAAATTAGATGACAGAGCTTCCTAGGACATGGACACAATTAATTTGATTTCAAAACAGTGTCACAGAAATTTCTTTTAGATTCATTTGAATCTGTTGAAAAAAAAAAGGAATGGATGTTATCATGCATTTACCAATCTTAAGGCATCTGTGGTGCTTTTAGAATGGAAAACATATTTTTAATAAAGTCAAATAGAAATCTTTGATTATCAGGAGTACTGTGTATTTGTTTTAGTGGGAACTTCAAATATGTTAAATTGCTGCTTCTGAATTCTTGTAGGAATCAATTCTACATAACTTTGAAGTCAGGTCCTACTGCTGGTGGGCCACTGTGATGGAATTAGTAATTTCTAATTGCAAAAAAGAAAATAGTGGCCACACACCTTGTCTATTGTATGTTTTTATGATTGTGTGTATATACATAAAATACCTGTGTCAAAACACCTGGTTGTTACATTTCTCTGGAGGAGAAAGAACAGTGTCTGTGGCAGCTGGATCTTGCTGCTTTTGGATGCTGAAAGAGCAATTAAAGCTGGTACATAAATAGAAATGTGTAAAGAGTTACATTTATTATATGAAGTTAGTTTGTATTCTGCCCCCCCCCCCCCCNTTTTTTTCCCCCCCCCCCCCCCCCCCCCCAAAAAAAGCAGAACGAAATAAATAAAAATATAACCAGATGAAGGAAAATACCAAGTGGAAATATTATCACAATCTGGCTTTAACCCACACATTGCAGACTAAAAGCTGCTATAGAACTTAAAGGGAATAAATCAGAATCTCACATTGCAGACTAAAAGCTGCTATAGAACTTAAAGGGAATAAATCAGAATCTCAGGGTGGTAGTGTGTCTGTTGGTCAATTAACTATTAAAGATTTTATATTTTTTTGACAGATGCCCTCAACCACAAAGAAGCTAATACCTAAGGAGAAATAAATCACAGCAGAAAAGAAGATTAAAAAACCAGATTTGATTGGCTTTTGGAATTTCTAGGTGGTTGTAAGGTTCCTGGGAAAGGAGGAAAAGGAGATATGGCTGTTGGCCTCAAATATCATTAGAAAGTAGTCCCAGTTTAGGAGGGAAGGCATTCAGTAGTGTTTGGCCCCACCCTAACCACTCAGTGAAGCATCTCTTCCCTAAAGCATCACTCACACCATTCCCAAAGACTCATCATTCCTGCACAACAGTAACAAAAGGACATCCACATACAAAAACTTGATTTGCTGTTCAAACATTTGAGACTGCCTGAAATCCCTTTCACATATTTTGTTCTATTTTTTTTCCCAGAATCTTGGGGACCTCTGATGGCACAGAGCTCCAGTGGAATCCGAAGGAAGCCAGGATTATTGGTATTGCTCCTTCATCACCTCTCAAAAGAGGATCATCATTTCATCCCTTGCAGAAGTGGAAGGGATAATCAGGTTTTAGAATTCAAGCATTATTGGGATATTAGGTAGATTTAAGTTAGCATAAGGGGGATTGTAATACCATAAGCTATAGAGGTTGAAAAACCAAGGAGGTATAAAACTGTAAGCCTCCAGTTGCAGTAGGAAGCAGTAAACCCAGAAATATGCTGACATCTGTAATGCATCAGGAATGGAAATGGTTTCATTGTAAATGATAATTGAGAACTCACTGATAATTTAGGATGTCTGAAAATTTTTAAATTGTGCCTGAAGCACAATGTGGAGCTGTGTGAAGCTTTTAGCTACAGTAAAGGTTGGTCTTTTTCCTTAACTGTTTCTATTTGTTGCCACTGCATTGCCTGTGTTTCCTGGTATTCTTTTGGCTTTGTATGCAATCAGAGGCATTGTAAGTTTCCTCATAAAAATTACATTTCTGCCTATGTGCCTGTCTTTTTATGGTAATAGCTATATTAAAAGTTTTCCTGTATCACAGTTACTCAAAAGAACAAACACACCATAATATGAAATTCAGGTTTAAGGCAATCTAATACTCCAGCTCCCATTTTACTCACAGTATCCAAAATATTGCAAAGGACAAGGGAAAAGGCACTCACAGTATGCACACTGCAAGTGAAATGTTTGGTTACCAGTGGAATATCTTTTGGTCATCTTATTAGATCAATAACGTTTAGTATCTGAACGCCAAGCAGTTTATTTTCCCCTAAAGTAAAACCTCATGCTAGAACTCAGATTAAAAATGGCCTAAAGAAAGGGCTTAATCTGATTAGGAGATGACAGCTCCATCCCATATCAATTTACAGAAGTCAGAAGTGGTTAGTTATATCAGTTTTCCTTGGTTATTACGTTCAATCTTGAATAAATGAGGGGGAAAGTCTGTCTGTGCTCCTCACATGCAGTCATTTAATTCACTGTTCTTTTCTGGCAAATCTCATTCATGGTGCTCCTTTGAAATATGATTGGTGATGCCAATTACCACGGGCATATTGGCTGAACAGAATATATTTCATTTTATTACAGAAAAAGACATCAATGGAATCTGCTGTAATTTCTGCATCCCTTGCTATTTAATTCCTACACTGTTTATTTTTTATTTCAGAGGATGAGCATGCATCCTCTGCTCCCACTCAGTTTCTCATTATTTCTCCATTAAGTCATATTACAATATAATTCAAGAATATCCAAATTGATGAAAAATGGGATTGCTTTAGCTTTTAAAAGCTAAAGAGCCATAGAATAAGCAGCTTCCCTCATCTATAATCTTAGTTTTATCAGATGCTCAATTCAATTGAAGACAATATAAATGTAGGAGTTTAGAAACCAACAACCAAACTGATAAATTGCCTGCAGTAAGGATATTTCATCATGCAAATGTCAATAATCTCAGAAATAAGCTTTAAAAGAGAACATAAAATTTGAATTAAAACCAGGGAGTTCATTGACATAAGCCAAATTATCATTTAAAACGGAGTTTGTTGAAAGAAGAGATTTTTATATAGAAGTCTTACCGATATTTTAAATTTTGCTGAAGTCCTGGCTTCAAAAGAGTTTGGATTTTACCCACAGTGTACAGCCACATCCATTCTTTCCCAACAACAGGCAAGGGCCATCTGGCAAGGGTTGGCAACCTGTTCAATTTTTGTGGGGTACTTCTGATTCATTACCTTCTCTGCTCATGAACAGTTGTCCTGAAGAAACCAACAGATCTGTGATGGTCTCTGTCTCATCCCAGGGCTTGTGAACTCCATCCTGGTGTGCTTAGCTGGCTCTTGCACACTGGGCTGAAAGGGGCACTCATGCAGCAGATAAAATAAAGAACATTTCAAGTTAATCATTGTGTGTTCTGCTACAGCAGTTTAAAATAGAGCCTTAACTAAAAATCTCTAAATGTTGTTCTTGCCGCGTGGACAAAGGACACGAACTCGACTTCTCCCAGGCTGAAGAAGTCTAACTTTATTAACAAATGAACCTCTAGTTATAGGTTCTCACACAGTTGGACGTGACTGGTCCATTCTTCACTACCCCATCACCATAATTAGCTTATTAAAATCAACACTTCTCCACATGTAAACAAGATAACAAACACCAGCTGTAGAAAATTGTTTACGTTCTTTCCCCAAGCTGCCCATAGGAAAATCATCACCTTAAACATTACTGCAGCTGAGAAAATCAGCCACAGTCTCTAAGAAAAAACCAAAATAAAACCCACATCTAAGTACTAGAAATTAAAATAATAAATAAAAGTCCTGGTGTATAGTGCTAGAACAGAGCAGTGATTTCAAAGCAGCTATTTGTGATTCCTGACAACGGGGGTGACCTCACGGCCCAGGCCTAGATCTATGCATGAAGTGCACTAATAACTCAGCCAAAATCAAAGGTGCTACCTCATCCTGATGCTCACACAAACAATTGACCTTTGCTGCTGCACTTTTGTTTTGTTCTGAAATGCTCACGCCACTAAGAGGGAGGTAGAGTTTTCCTTCAAAATTCCTGGAAACAAGAAGCTTAACAATAAGGCAATGGAAAAGACAGAGGTCGTCAAAATGCCAGAAAAGATGACAAACTTGTGAATTCCCCTGATTTACAAGGGAGGCCCAGAGCTACAAATACTTGTTCCACTTCACTGGACACAGCACAGTCTGCTGGTCCAGGGTAGATTTATCCTGCAGCCTCAGCCAGGCAGGTCACACTCACTTTCTAACACAACCTGGTGGGAACTCACCTGCACTTCAGAACTGTACCTGGATCTCATCTGCCAGGTGGGAAAAGAGTTCAACTGCTTTGTTTCATTTTATTTAATTGTAGCAAGCAGCTTCAATTTATCCCAGCCTTTTTTTATGCATCATGTGGATGAATCCTGCCTATAATACAAAATAACCAAAAAATGTTTAAATTTTCTAAGTATTTTAAATATGATCTTGCTACTTAAGGGTGTCCTTTAAATTTAATGTATTCCAGCAAATATATATAAAAAAAAGGTTTTTCAACAATGAAAATAAATATGAATACACTATTACAGTTTGACTGAAAACTCCCTGGAACAGGATGGAAAGGCACAAGCTCTGGTATACAATATTTTTATATTTAAGTCATATATTTAAAAAAAAAGATATCCTTTGTAGAATCAGATGTCCTAAGCAATAGAAGAGCCTCACTTAACAAGCATATCTTTGCAAAGAGGAACAGTTTCAGGTATGAGGAGACATTTTGCTGGAGATATCTTAATGAAGGGATAAGGGAGAACAGAAAGCTGTAAGACTGCTGCAAAACTGACCCAAAAAGCAGAAACATGTATTAGACACAGTGATGCAAATAGAATTACCCTGGAAAAAGTATCTTGGCAAGGGAATTTTGGAAAAAGGGAGTTTTCTCTAACCATACTGGACTTCATAAGTCTGTACCTTACAGTCTGTATAGTTCACTTCACTGTGGATTCCAGGGAACAGGACTGCATCATTACTCTAGGAAAAAAAACTAGATTTATTGTAAAATAAGTCTACATATGTGTAATTTCATACATATAGTGCATTATTCTTCATTCTCTTTCTGCATTGCATAGTTAATCTCTTCAGCAAAGGTTTTTAAAAGTCCTTGCTGTGCAGTACTTGAAGCAGATTACTTGAACTTCTTTCAGCTGCCGGGACATGCCTGGGGTCAGCTACCAGCAAGAAGAGAGTGCTGAGAACTTGGTAATCCGTGGGAACTGGAGAGCTGTAGGCAATGTTTCTGTGCTTGAAGAGCAGCACAAACACTTCAGCTCTTCCCACGTGTCCGGTTTTAAGCCCAGCTGGCAGTGCTGAGGGCTGGGCATCCACACACTCCTTCCCACCAGCCTGGCACGGGGGAGAGAACTGGCAAAGTGACAAAGCTCCTGGGCTGCCACAAAGCCAGCTCGATAGGGAGAGCCAAAGCAAGCCACACAAGCAAAGCAAAGCAAGGAGTTCTTCCCCCTTCCCACGGGTGGGCAGGTGCTCAGACATCCCAGGGAAGCCGGGCTCCATCCCACGGACCGGGGACTTGGGGACACAAATGCCACCACTGCAAACATGCCCCTCTTCCTCCTCCTTCCCCCAGCTCTACAGACTGAGCATGAGGCCCTGTGCTCTGGGACATCCCTGGGGTCAGCTGTCCCAGCTGTGTCCCCTCCTTGTGCACTCCCAGTCCCCCTCTCGTGGGGTGGGCTGAGAGGCACAAAAGGCCTTGGCTCCGTGTGAGTTCTGCTCAGAGTAACAAAAAGACCCCTACTCAAACACTATTTCCAGCACAAATCTGAAGCACAGCCCTACACCAGGTGCTAAGGGAAAAAGGACTCTGCCTCAGCCCCAAACACACTGTGCTGCTGAAGAGATTTTATTGTTTTTTTCCAGTGTGTTGGTAATGCCATAGTTTTTCATTTTGGGTCACTGATAGGTTGTACACATCAAAGACATATCAGATGAACCCAAAATAACCAGACAGCAATCAGGTGAATCAGAGAAAATCAGTTTTGACCGTTTCTTCATTAATTATATGATAAACACATATACAATAAAATGGCTTTTTAAAAATATATATATAAATATATTCTATAGACAGTATATAGAGTAGCTCTTTATAAACAACACAGGTAGTAACTCTAGTTAGATCCTCAACAGCCTGACTGTGCTACAGGGATCTGTGGAAATAATCTAATAAAGAAATCAATCCTAATAAAGAAATCAATCCTAATAAGGAAATCAGTCCTTGAATCTCCATGTTTTTTTGCAGTGAGCTTTATGTTGTTTTAGCTTCTCAGTGATACAATGCACAACTTTTGACAGTCAGATCTCCTTTTTAGCACCTCTACCTCTGCAGTTATTTTTCCTGAGCCATAAGTTCCCTGGTTGGGTTTATAAGCATTCAGATAAACACGATTTTTTGCAGCTGGTTGGTCATACAAACATCTGTTTGGGTGATGGCAGTTTAAGTAAGAATGAAAAATTTCTTTTGGGTTGTAACAATGAGCGATATGTCAGTGTGGCAAAATATTCAGGTAATCATATTATTACAAATTTCTCTCAGGATTTTCGGTTTAGTAAATTAAAAAAAAAATCCTTTTAAATACTTCAGTATTTCTTTAAAAAAACCAAAGTACTTGGGTTTAGCCAACAGTGTCTTCCTGAGTGAAGTTTGGTTCTGGAGTTGATTATGGCCAACAGATGGTCCAGATATGGCTTAATTGTAATTAAGATATTTTAGTTTTCATTTATATTTCATGGCTGGATCCTTACACATCTTACACTGGAGAAAACAGCTATTTCTGCCCTAATGCTCCATTTTAAAATTGCTGCTTTTCCTGTACATTCCGTGTTCAGAATAGAAATGTGTATTGTCCACAGTTTATGTTGTACAACATATGCCTGGTTAATCTCTCCAGTCTGATTTTGAAGCACTACTTGTTATCTTCTGTTGGGCTTTATTTCATGATGTCAACACCATCAACAAACTGCATAACACGTCAACAAGCTACATAGTATTAAGGTTATTAGCACCAGTTGTTGTTTTGTGGTTTATAATCCATGTAATTTCAATACAGCTTTGAGGAAAACGTTTCCAAAGGCAAAAGGAAAAGATCCTCTCCAGTTCTACAACATTTATCCTAAGATCTGATGTGATGGTGCTGAAATATTGACTGCTTTTCCATAGGAATGAAAACAAGCTTTTACATTCTGAAAGCAAACAGTATCTCACTCCTTGTGCTTTTCTCTCCTTGCTGGTTTGAGAGTCTCCCTAAGGAGTTATTAGCACTGAATCAAGGCCTGTTTTACTGTCCTGTATGTGAATATTCATGCATATACCCATATGACTGGGTCTTAGTCTCAGTAAAGATCCTAGTTCTTGACTTCTAATCAGTCAAAATATATTTACACCTAAATCACATGTATATTCAGGTCTCTTGCTAAGGCCTTCATAGACAGTGTAATTATCTGATCAAGATCTCACTGGGGTCTTAAAAATCAGTCTTTGATAAAGCTCTTGAATAACCTGAAAAATACTGTGTCACTCTTCTAGGATATAAAGTGTATTGAAATTCCTCTGCATACTGTACATTTGCATTGAATTGGAGTTGTTCCTGAGATTTTTAGTCCATCTGCTGTGGGTTTTCACTACCACTGGTTAGGGCTCCTTGCCTGGTTTAAAGGCTGGTATTCACCTCCCTAAGATGGAAATAATGGATCTCATGTTATTGAGCCTGAAATGAAAGAAGTGATTTGTAAGGAAAAAAAAAAGTATTCAGGAACACAGAGCTCTAGCAAATGCCTAGATATCATTCTCTTCAGAACAAGTAAAAGGAGCAAATAATCTGTTATTTGTATCTGATATAGTCCAAGGGTTCATATGCACAAAAAATTTGTTAGATGTAAAAGCCAACCTGTCATTTTCTTTCCATATTGTGTTTAAAAAGCCTTTTCCTGCTATTGAAAGACATATTTTTGCATAAGGGGTTGCTTGAAAATACCCCAAATTTACTTTATGTTGCCTGCGCTTTCTATCTAGTACTCTCCTAGGAGAGCACCTGCTACCTGGTGACAGCTCTGGTGCACAATAATAAACACTGCTCTGTTTAACTCTATTTTTTAAACTTTGGGGTTTTCCACACTGAGGTTTATCTACTACCCTTTAATATGAAGTGCCTTCCACTTGCCTTGAGTGATGTTTATGGATTTGTAAGAACTGCAGTGAATTCTACTCTTTTGTTTTTAGGGAGATGAACATGACACCCCTTTTGAGAGGCCACGGCATTTAACTTGCTCTCTAATAGTTTTCTTCCTCAAAATAGTCAACATTATTCTTCCAATGCCACATAAGAGATCCCTTTTGCCAAAAAAATCTGTACAGACAGAGCTTCATAAGGCACAAAGGCTTTTCTAGGTCGTAAGATACAGGGGCTAAATTGCGTGAACAAGTTTGGAATTGCAAAAATACCTACAGCTCATGAAACCTTCTAACAAAACCTCAAAACTACACTCAAAACTGTGCCTTGCAGGATGCTCTGTGACATCAATCTTGTAACTTCCTCCTTCTGAGTTTTTTGGCATCTAGATCAGTAACAAATGTATTATTTTCTGAATAAGTATCATCACCTTTCCCCCCATCTGTCGAAAATGCATACAGTGCATCTATATCTCCCAGTTCATACAGTGGTCCCATTAACAGATTCATATGGATTTGTGCTAAGCAGTCAGTATAATCAGAGCTATTATGGAAAATACCTCTTTAAAAGGAGAAGAGTGAGAAATAACTAAATGCCCTGAAGAAGTTCCAGAAATCAGGTGCATTAACAAAAATATTTCAAAGTGAAAAACCCTTGTATTTATTTTAGATGCTTTTTTTGACATTTACTTGCCCAGTATTACACACTTCCATCAGGCAGTGAAGATGGTGCTGTGCCAGCTTATTAATGTGTACCCACTGCTTAAAGCCTTTACCCTTAAAAATGAAACCTAGACAAAGTTTCTAACATGCTAGGATAAAGAATTTATTCTGATCTTACTAGTTTAATTTAAGCTACCACCAATATTTCATTCATTTGTTCATATACTGAACATTAATAAATCAAAATTTAATAAAAGGTTGAGTTATAACAGTTATACCACAGAAGGAGAAGATGACCAGGAAGAAAAATCTAATAAATATTATTTATTATAATAAAATAATAACCATAATCACCATTAATATCACAGGAATAGAAGGTCACATTGCTGAATGGTCCAGGATAAAAAAAAAGTGTGTAAAAGGCTGCTCTTTCTCTCTGGATGTTTTAAAAAAAATAAAAGTCTTTATACTAAAACTGAGTTGCATGTGGGGATGCAGATATTAAGTCTGAACCATTACAGCTGGAAGACAAGGGAGGTACACCACTGGATTATAGAAGAAAATTTGGGTAAATAACCTTTGTGAGATTTTTACTGAAACCCGTTTAAATGAAACTCAAATCCAGAAAAATGAATTTTTGTATCCAGTATAGTGAAAATCTCCTTTTCTTGCAACAGTTTTATGGTTGTTTGGTTAATTACAGGAAAGAAAAAAATTACTGCAATTCTTTGTATAGAAAAAACTTTAGAGTAGAAAAAAAAATTTAAGGATTATTGCTAGAACATAAGACTGCCTTTTGATATATGCCTTCAGTAATGTTTTCTGAAACAACTGAGAGGCCTCAAGAATGGATTTTGTTTAGGTCATGAATCTTAGTTTTTTAGATGAAGATGATCTTTGACGAATCAGAAATTACTTTGTGAAGGACTAGGAAACCCCAGAAATTATTAAACCTGCCTAGGAAACTGCTGAAGAATGGACAAGTGTGAGGATCTTTAACAAAGGAAGAAATGTGACCTTTTCTTTTGTGCTCTCCATAAAACTGTTGAGCCATTTTGGCCTTCGTGTGTCTGCAGGGCTTAAAGATTCTGCTTCTCTGACACACATCAGCCCAAATTGTCACTACAAAGAGAACCTTTGTGTTTGCCTCCCCAAAACAGCTTTGCTGCCCGTCCATTTTGGTTATTCTGGTTTATTATGTTTAGTACAAGGTGTGTTCTTTATGTGTTTGAGTTCCACCTGGGCTATTTGTGTGTGTTGGACAGGAAAAGGAAACTGTAGCATGAGCAATCCTTTATTTTCTCTGTTCTGGAGGGTTTGAAGGCCCCTTGCATTTAATTTGGAGCAAATTTCACTTCTGATGTGAAGCCTAATTCAAAGTTGGTGCAGGGATTTGGGGCATTAACAGTAACAATTACTGAGCCTGCTTTTTGCCATTGTGTTAAACAGATGCAAGGTGGGAACATAACGTGTGGTGATTCCCAGCTGATCTTTTCTTCAGCAGAACATTTCATATTCTAATGCCAGGGTAACATTGTTTTAAAACCTTGCCTTTAACAAGAAGGAGGTTAGAAGACTCAGATTTACTCATCTTGTTCTTTCTGTGACAGCAGCCACTTATCCATAGCATGAAGACAGCAGCTTTAAAATCTGAAAATGGTTTTGGCATTATAACTCTGAGTTAATTATGGCTAAAACTGTGTGACACAGAATGGTATGTCAAATGCAAAAGAACCAGATATCCCAGTATTTATACTTCTATATGTTTATAAAAGTTTAAAACCAGCACAGAAGCAGATTAAAAGGTGGAATTTCTCTGTACTTTGACAAGGGCTAATTTTTGATACTTTGTACTGAATCATAGTATTTTTACTTTAAAAATTCATATAGTGATAATGTCATACAAGCTATAAAATAGAAGATTGAAAATACAATAAGGGGATTAGGAATTAATTTCCTAAGTCTGCTTCTTTTTCCCCCATAATGCTTATCAAAAAGAAAATTAAAAAAAAAAATAACTACAAAAATTGGTAGATTCAAGCAGGTAACCACCACAATCATCCGAATTTGCATTACATAAGGGGAAATGAAAAATTTTGCATCTTTTCTTGAGCACACAAACTCCAAGATTTTCTCAATTCTGGAATTTATGTTTTTAAACCATAGCTTAGTTAGCTCAGGTAGGATGTTTCAAGAGAAAGTCCTAGGTAAGTCAGCAAGTCCCTATCTTGAACTTTTATTCCTTATGCCATAACAAGAGCAGAGGGTCTTTCAATTGCCAATACAATTGCACACAAGACATTAAATGTGAAGTTTGAAAACTGCAGTGTTGTTTTTGTTTGAAGTGAGTAGTCCCAAATAGGGTTTACATTCATGTTCTATAGCCCATCAATGCCAGGCAAACTCTTCAACATCCTAAAATTAGAGAGAGATTTCCCCATGGTTTTTAAAGTGCTTCTTTTTATCTCTTTCCTTTTTTTTTTTTCCTTTTCCTTTCTAGATTCCCCTCTTTTTTTGGATTTGTTTTTGATACAACGAATCACAATTCTTTCCACCATCATAACTTTGCAAAAGATGTGTTTGTTTAACTTCTTTCCCATCTATTCATTCTCCAGGCAGCATGGCACTCATTAAAGTCAGCTGAAATGTATACATTCTTAGCCCATCAATTCAGTTGTGCTAGCAAAAGCATAAAAAGAAGTGACATTGGCAGTTTTTGAAGAAAGGCTGATGTGTCAGGAATGCCTGCTGTTACTAGTTGTACCTACAGAGTGATAACTACCACACAATCATCCTTTTATTATCACCTTTTCTTGAACTTCATCATTTTTACGAGCCAGGTAAATGATGTTGATTTCCAGAGGGTGAGAATACAGCTTCACCAGGGTAGCAGCTGCCTAGGGATGGACAAAGCAGGAGGGAACATTGGTTAGGAACTGGAAGGAGAAATGAGGAAAAGGAGAAAAATAAATTATCAATTGAGCAGGCGTGGATCTAATCACTATGAAGCAGAAATTGCTTGGAGAGCTAAAATATAACTTTTGGTGGATATTTTCAAAGGTGCAGGAGGAAATGAGATATGCAGCACTCCCTGCACTTCAACAGAAACAGCAAGGTACTTGTTTTGGTGCATAAAAAAGGGATTGAAGATGAAGGGCACTGGAAACCAAGAAAGTCACCCACAAAACAAGAAAGTGTTACACTGTTCACTGAAGAGTACTTCACTCTGCTGGTCCTTGCTTTAATACAGTATTTCTGTTTGCAGTTATGTTTGTTTTTTATTTTCTAAGTCCCTCTAATTAGGTTTCACTATGTGCATGTAAATAACTTCCCCCTCAGCTTTCTTCAGTCCTGAGAGGGTATCCAGTGCCCAGGAGGGTGACCCAGCAGGACTGGGCAGGGCCCAGCTCTGTGCAGCTGAGCTGGCTCCTCATGAGCACAGAAAGAATCAGCCACACTCCTTGTGCTCCAAAACAGGGCAGGTGCTGCCCATCCCCTGGTTTTATGGCAGACTTTAATTGTTAAATTGAACAAGTCACAGGGCCTGATTATTGTTGTCCCACTCTCAGGTGCCTGTAATAATACAAAAGACAGCAGGGCTGGTCAGAAATCTCTTCAGTCCATGATGTAGGTTATTATGCATTTAAAACTAATGAGGACAGAGAGACAAAACCCAAAAAAGAACTGTTTTCTTGTGTGTAGCAGTTACATATTTAACAAAGACAGAAAAACTTAATTTCTGGTCTTTCCTCCCTGTTATTGGCTGTCCACATGCCTTGAGTGTCATTAATGGAGTGGTGTTGTATGGAGCAAGGAGCTGACTTCTGGGCCACCACTTCTGTGGTACCTAAGTCCTGGCATTGATTGCACAACTTCAGTTTTAAAACTTTCAATCGCTGCCATGGTATTTGGGGGGTGGTTGTAATTCTGATCTGAATTGACAAGGCTGCCGACCATCTTATAACTAAGGATCTCAAAATATAATTGTCAACTTAGCATGAAATTCCTTTATGGTTTTGTATTTGTGGCTGATCTTTTAGCTAACCTCGCATATGTGTTTCCATTTTGTTCCTCTTTCAATTGACCAGCATATCAAGTGGATTCCTGATTCCAACAGTCAGAGAATCACAGAACATGCTGAGTTGGAGTCCAGCTCCTGCACAGGACACCCCAAGAGTCACACCAAGTGCTCAGGAGCATTGTCCCAGCCCCTCCTGAGCTCAGCCAGCCTTGGTGCTGTGCCCACTTCCCTGGGAGCCTCCTTCTTCTTCCAGTTGTTTTAAAGGCATTAAGAGCAATCAATCTTTACATAGTCCCAGTTCTATCAAGTAAGCAATAAAAATGATTAACAGTAATATCATCAAAATTCATCAGAAGCCTGTTCTGCAATGTATATCATCTTGCATTCAATACTGATCAATTAATAATTTGTAAGTAGCCTGATATTTATTTAATATAACCTTTACAGCAAATCTGATTTTTAATAGCATTTAATTAACCTGTGCAATGTCTGCAGTTGTGTACGTAGATTAAAAAATTGTAAAAGTAATGGTCAGTTAGGCAGCAACCACTACAATTTGTACATACAGTGACATTAATTATGCTTTCAAATTAGGCACATCATTGCTCTGGGTGATGTGGAATTCTGGCCTTATGAGTGTATTCCCTTCAACTTCTCCCAAACATTTCCAAGTAATATCTGTACATAGTGCAACTCATTCTTAGTCCAAAGAGATCCTATTAAAATACAAAAATAAACAGTTTATCCAATGTTAATGTATTTTCTAATAGGGTTTTTTTTTTTTTTTCTGTAAGAAAATAGATTTAAGGTAAAGGGTTTCCACAGATAGTTTTAAGCATTTATTTGGAAATTGTCTTCTTTTGGCTCCATAACAAAACACTATAGGTAAGAAAAATTATCTCTATGCAATTTTGCACACAAAAAGCAGAGTTAACTGAAACTTTGAGATTTTTTTTTTTACCTGCAATGTCCACTGCAGTCAATTCCTCACCAGCATCACAATTTGAGTGTTCCCTTCACACTTGTGTCCTGAATGTGGCCGTTGTCCTTTCACAGCCTGTGACACTTCTTGGGCTGCCACCAAAGAGCTAAACAGCAAATTTGTGTAGTACAAAGCAACACTAACTCAGCTAAAGAAGATCCCACCTGTTCAGCTGAGGTTTTTCAGTCAAAAACTCATTCTGGGTTCTGCATTTATGAATCCTCTGTCACCAGGTTTTGATCCTCACTGAAGGACAATCTCAGGGGCAAAAATGAATGGTAACATGCAATTCTTTTTGTGTGCCTTCAGCAAGAGGGGATGGTCCCCAAACAAACTCTCCTTTCTCTCTTTCTTCTGTCCTTTGGAGAGTAAATTAATGTAGGTAAAAGTCTGTTCTCTGGGTGTCAAATGAGTATTTGTTGCTTTTGATCTGACTCAGAGCTCAATCACAGGAGTGGTTCTTTTTCAACGGACAAGGAAATTTCCCAAATGCAGTTCTGGAATACTTATGAATTTTCCCAGTTCATCCTGAAATGAATAACCATTCCTGCTATTTCCTACAGTAAAAAATTCTGTTCATGAGAGAAAAATATAAAAATGTCAGTGTGTTACAGAACTGGAAGGAGAGACATTTTTTGATGGAATCAGCAAACTTGAAAAGGCAGTCAATCCTAAAAAGTTTCTTGTTTGAGTCTTCCCCAGGAGGTCACAGGTTCTCAGTGTCTGGGATTTTCACAATTACCACGTAGTGGCTATCTTTTCAGACCAGGAAAGAAGGAAATATTTGTCATTAACTCTGCTCCCTATATCATTTAGATACATGAGATCCCTGCCCTGCACCATACCATATTCCTACAGTAAAAAAACCCACAGCCCCTTGCTATTTTTCCTTCATATTCCCAGTTGTTATTTTTAAAGGCACAATATTTTCTACTGCAGTAGAAGAGTCTGCCTCCACCACAGAAAGCATGTTTTAAGTGCCATATAATGACAGAAATTAAAGAAAATACCAGCATCTAGAATTACATAGTTCACATTTCAAAATAACTTCAGACCCTCAGGGGGGAAAAAAAAGTCATTTGAACACCACCTTCATTTTGCCTGGCAGCTTGTTCTATGAAATATGGACAGGTAATCACATGGAATTTAGGGCTTTGCAAAATGCAGCCTGCTGCTTTAGGACTAAAATGAAATAAAATAAAATAGAAATCATGAGGTCAAATTCAGAAGAAAATCTAGTGAGTCTAAAAGGATTTTAAGTTGGAGTGGTTTCTATTCCTCTGCTGTACCATATCTGAAACTTGTTGAAGTAGGTGGACCCCAGGCAGCAGTTCACACCCACCCAGTGGGATGGGGGAGACAACAGCATGGACAAAATGAGGAAAACCTCATGGGTTGAGGTAAAGGCACTACTAAGTGAAAAAACCCCCCAAAACACAAAATCAAGTGATGCAAAAGCAATTGCTCCCCATGTCCTACCAGCAGAGTGATGCCCAGCCTGTGTCAGCAGCAGCTGGAGAAGGTGCCATTGTCTCCCATATTAACATGAGGAAAAGTACTCTTACCAAGTTAGTTCCTGTTCCTTAGATCCTCCTTCCAATTAAAGCTGCTTCTGCCTGAGTGATCAAGAAAACATTTTCACGCTTTTATGACTGTTATACATACATTCCAGTATTTCTTAACCTTTCTTTTTACTTCCATTACCTGTAAGAGCAATCTGACCATAGTTATTTTGTCAAAAAGAGGCCACCAGAATAACTGTGAGTATAACAGCTGGACTTGATGGTCTTTTCCCACAGAAATGATTCCATGACCCTCTAACAACATATTGCCTGGTTAAACACAAAAGATTGCAGCAGCAGTTCTGCAGTGATACATTTCACACAAGACACACAGTTGTGGCCAGCTCAAAATGAAGTATTTTTATAAAAACAGCCGTAGAGTGTTGTCTCTGGAAAACAAAAGATTTGCTATAAAGAAATAATGATGTTGCTTCCGACAGAAGAAAAACGTAAGAGCATGTGGCTCTTTTTTTGTGTTTGTTTTTTGAGAATAAGGACCAAAAGTTAGGAGTTAGGAGAGTAAAAATATTTTAATTAATCAGTGAGTATTAAATAAATGAACTCTGATGAGTTTTCTTTGAATTCTAGGTTTTGCAAAATCGTTAAACAAGTTGAGATATAATGAAAAGTTGGTTTATCAGAAATATGTAGAAGAACTTAAAAATATAGTCCTGGGCATATAAATCCTCAGCATTATGGATTAATTTTGATTTACAGGAGACGCAGAGAGAATGCTGCTGTTGGAGTCAGACACTTTTCTCTGTTCATGAAACCTACTTTGAATTTCTGTTGTTACTGCTGAAAGACAGAGTTTCTCTCTTCATGGGTTCACTGACTGATTTAATAAATCTTCTGTCATGCTGCTGCTGTGGATTTCATCTCTTAAGGGAAAAAAAGGTAGAGAAAAAAGTATTAAACTGCACAGCAATCTGTAAAACTATTGGCATTTCGAGCATTGTCAGTGTGTCTCTGATTAAAGGCAAACAGAGCATACATGCTGGTGTTTTCTCTCTGTTTCTTGAAGGACATAATGTCTGGGTTCATTATAATAATACTAATCCGAGCCTCTGTGACAATATCCTATTTTTGTTTGATGATATTGTGGCCCTAAGATCATTCCTCACGTTGGGAAAGCTTTAAAGCAGAGAGCACTTCCCATATCCATCCAACAGCCCATTGAATGACTGTGATTCATTAGTGAGATGGGAAGCAAGTTCCTTGAGCTCAGCCCTGAAAGCAATCTGTCATTAGAGTGGCACATTAGCTTTCTTCAGATTCATTTGTGAGCCCCTTTGCAGGAAATAGTGCCTAATAAAGTAAGGAAATGACAGAGGAATATTGAAGACCTATTAAAGCATTAAACCCAATTCTTTCCCAAACACAATAAAGGCCAGCCAGACGACCATCTGTAATGTTGCAGTAATTTTCTAAGAAATAGTGAAGAGTTTGTGTTCATAACACCAGGGCTTTAACACACTTTAAATTGTTCTCTTTGCACAGCTGGAGTGGCTGCTGCAGGCTGGAGACTCTGCTCCTGCTGTAATCTCAGTCCCAACACCCAGGGCACAATCCCCCAGCCCCAAAAACAGAGCCTGGGAAGGCAGGGGTTGTGCTGTCCTCTGAACTGAGTAGCACTCTTTAAAATCTTGCAAAGGCCACTGAGATCTGAATAAACAGCTTAATTTCATGCTGATGAAATCTTCTATGAACTTGAAATATTGATAGATTTATACAAATATTAGTCTTGAGAGTTTATACTTTTTGCTCAAACTTCCTCAAATTATATTAGAAGAGTAATTACAATACAATCTTGTGGACAAGGAGACAGAATTGGAAGCTTGTATTTAAAAAGAAAATCAGGAAAAGCAAAGGAAGAAAAAGTGGTTGGGAAAATATTCCAAAGGAAGTATAAGGCCATTGTTCTCTTGTGATTTTTACCAGTTCATAATCTCAAATGGTTCTTCATTCTTGTCGTTTGGGAATCCATCCTATGAGCAATTCCACCAATGTTCTCTTGCCAGGAGTATTTGTGTATTAAGAAGCAAGGATTCACTTCATGTTTTGACTTGGCATGCAAATTGCTTGAGAAAATAAAACAGAAAAGATAAAACTGTATTTTATGCAAAATATGTTCTGCAGTGAACACATTCTGTGTCCTTCATCTAAGGATTAATTTAGATATGTATATGTGTGTGTGTGTATGCATTTTTTCCCCCCAGTACTAGTGTGTTAATACAAGAATATTCTTTCCTAGGAACCAGAGCCCAGGATACTTTGTGATGTGTAGGAAGCTGGCTGTGGGGCAGCTACAGCCCCATGTGTTATTTATGTCCTTTATGTCAGAGACAGGAGAAGCTCACTTTTTATTAATTTGAAATACTAGAGGAACACTGGCTGTGAGATTGATCTCCCAGTTGGTCTGCTTTATGGACAAGAGAGCAGAAATTATGGCAACTCACTTGGGCATCCCCAGTGGATATTGGAGGGAGTCACAGTCTCCTGGCTGGCCATGAGTTTCTCTGGACACTCCCAGGGTTGGCAGCCCTTGCATTTTGCTCAGAGCTGCTCCTCGTGCTCAAATGCAAAGGCCAAGCACGTGTGCAGTGCTGCACAGGGAATTTATGGAGTCTTTTTCAGCAAGTAGCTAAATTAGCCTCTTCACCTCTCACAGACCTGCGTGCTGCATCTTTTCTAAACAGGTGAAATCTCTTATGTTAAGAACGTTCCTCAGGGGGCATCTTTGCCCTGCTACTCTTTCACATCATGCTATCTTCTGGGCTGAAAGGCCGTGCAGTAATTAAACCCAGAGACTGACCTTCAAGGGAAAGGCTCTGGGATGTTTTCATATTTCAGTTCTGGATATGTCAAAAAGGCATTTTCACATGGTAGTCTGCTCCTAAGACTAACATTTATCCAGAAGTGACCCACACACCGAGTTTCTGAGAAACTACTTTTATGCTGGGTTTCAGTAAGTGTCAATATGTGATTTATAATTGTTTTAGAGTGAGATGCCATACCTAACTCTCCCAACACATGAGAAAATATTGCCATCTCTTGCTCCATGCAGGAAGTGCAGCTGCTTCCTGCAGCTCCTCTTCGGTTTTCATTTCCCTCTGCGTACCTCTGCTGCCACAACAACTCAATTGTTTTCAGAAAAGCTGGGCTGCTTCTGCTTCACACTAGAAATCCTAATTTTGATGAACTTACGTGGTAAAATGTTGAATCAAGCATTATGCTCTGATTTTGCAGTGGTGGGGCTGGTTAAAGATTAATGGGAATTATGTCATTGACATAATAGGATGATGCCTTAACTTTTTAGAGGTTTGTTGTTGGGGTGGCTGCTGAGAGAAATAACAGTGCATTAATGCTGTCACTTTTACTTAAAAATCCTTGCCTCATACCTTGATGCTATGGCCTGAGGTGACTTGTGGAAACTGTTTAGTTGAGAAAAAACATGGAAAGACTGACAGTCCTATTCCAGTCTTATTCCAACATGTGCTCCCTCTAAACTTCCAATACGTACTATCTAAGAAAGGCTTTTATATTTTTACAGTTTGTTTTTTCTTTCTCTTCACACGGATACTTAGGATTACAATTTCATCTTGTGATGGCCCAAAAAAAAAAAAAAAAAAAAGGCAAAAAATTCCACACAGAACAAAAATTCTCCAACTCCAAATAAGATTTACGGTGCCTACAGTCTTCTGCTTTATTCCTGATTTGTTCCTATTAGTTTGCACACTTTTAATTTCTCAAGTCAAGTATTCTTGTTTTACAAATAAAAGTCACACACAAGTATTACATCCCGAATAGAGGGATAGAGAAATTTTGCTGCGTTTAGGAAGGCTGTGGGTCCTTCAAACTCAATCATCTATGTTTGAAACTGCTTTTGAATTCTTGCAGATGTGCATCTTATGTGACAGGAGAGGGAGCAAAGTAGTGTTCACTGTGATCAGTGCAAATTTAGCTTGTTCTCTCAAAAATACTTCTATTTTGCTTCTGTCTTCCTACCTCATCCTTATCTTTACCCTTCCTGTTCTTTCTGTCTTCTCATAGTTCCCAACTCCAAACCTTATTTCACTCTCACTACTTTTGATCTACAACTTCTTGAAAAACTTCTTGAAATTACAAATAGTTCAGCACTGATGCCAGCTTGGTCTTGTTACGTTTTGTTCATAACATGTTATTTCCAAAAGGGACAAGGCTTGCTCCCAAATGTGGGCAGCACAGCCTCATCACAGTGTCCACAAGGCTTTGATTTCCAAAGGCTGAATTGATGGATGCTCATCTACAGCCAGCAGAAACAGGCTTCCTGTTATGGTTTGTCCATTGGGCTCTGAATTCCTGCAGCACCACGGAATTCCTGCAGCCAGGGAGGAATGTTGGCCTCATTAGGTTAAAGTTAGGGTTTGGGTGTGTTGTAGTGCCTGTTGAAGTGCCACAATACTATGTAATCAATATGTATCTGATTTGTAAGTGTTTGACCTACCTTTCTTTCTTGTGCCAGCATCTATGGATCACAGATGCCAATGTGGAGTTCCAGGCTTCTTGCAAATCATATTCTAATTGCTTTTCTGTATTCTCACTTTTTTTGTCTTCTGTTTGCTCCTCCAACTCCCTATTTAATTTTTTTGTTCCTCAGAAGTAGAACATCTACTCACAGAAAGTCTGGCTGAAGCTCTACTTGCCTTGTACTTCTGCAGCTAACTATGAATATATGGCTGTCACCAAATCCTTTTTTGTTACCTTTGTAAAGGGTTAGCCACAAAACGTTGCTAGGGTGTTGGCAGAAACGAACTTTTATTGTGTAAAAATCGGTATGAGTCTTAGTTTTTGAAGGCACTCTGGTGATTTTGAACCTTTATCCCAGCTTTACATTCTCCAGAATGTTTTCTGAACTTTTAAGATATGGTTTTGACTGAACTTTTTTACTCAGTCTCTGTCCTGATTCTGAGACAGAGGCACCAGCAATATGACAGGATTGTTCTGTGTGTCCATTGTGAAATCTGTATCTATTTTAGCCACCTCTCTGATGTATTTTCGTATTTTTTTTTTTTCTGTGCTTCTACTCTGTTGATATCCCTACCTTCTCTGTTATTGATGCTATGGGGATTACACTTCTATTTAAAAGAAGACTGCTTTTCTATCACCTTCTGTGCACAGTTTTCTACCATGATCTGAACAATTTTGTTCATTTGCAGAGGAACAACTGTGAAACCAGTGCCCATTCTGCAGCCAGGGTGAATAGGAGGCAGACATGCAACGTAAGAGAGCACATCTGAGTTGTGGTGGGCATCAGTGACAAGTGGTGTCCCTCAGGGTCTGTACTGGGATGTATCTCTGGCTGTGTGTGGTGGATGGGTGGGTGGGTGGATGGATGGGTGGATGGATGGATGGATGGATGGATGGATGGATGGATGGATGGATGGATGGATGGATGGATGGATGGATGGATGGATGGATGGAGTGTCATTTCATATCTTCATCAAGGACATAGACAACGGGGTTGAGTCTCCCTCAGCAAATGACACATTACACCAAGGTGAGTGACAGAGCTGGCACTCCTGAAGGACAGGATGCCATCCAGAGGGACCTGGACAAACTCAACAAGTTGGCCCATGGAAATCTCCTGTGGTCTAACAGACCAAGTGCTGGTGCTGCACCTGGGTCAGGGCAGCCCCTGCTATCAATCCAGGCTGGGGATGAGCAGATCCAGAGCAGCCTGGGGAGAAGGCCTTGAGTGCTGCTGGGTGAGAGGCTGGACATGGGCCAGCAATGTGCACCTGGAGCCCAGAGAGCCAATCCCACCCTGGGCTGCATCCAAAGCAGCCTGAGAGCAGGTGGGGAGGGGATCCTGCCCCTCTGCTCTGCTCTGCTCTGGTGAGACTCCACCTGGAGCTCTGCATCCAGCTCCAGGGTCCCAGCACAGGAAGGACAGGGACCTGTTGGAGTGAGGCCAGAGGAGACCACCAAGATTAGAGGCTTGGAGCACCTCTCGTACGAGGAACGGCTCAGAGAATTGGGATTGTTCAGCCTGGGAAGGAGAAGGCTTTGGGGTCACCTAATTGTGGCCTTGCAGTGCCTGAGGGGAGCCTGAGAGAGAGATGGAGAGCGACTTTTACAAGGGCAGGCAGTGACAGAACAAGGGGCAAGGCTTTACAGTGAAAAGGAGTAGCTTTATATTAGATTTAGGGGCAAATTCTTTGCTGTGTGAGTGCTGAGGCCTTGGCACAGGTTGCCCAGAGAAGTTGTGGCTGCCCCATCCCTGGAAGTGTTTAAAGCCAGGTTGGATGGAGCTCTGAGCAGCCTGGGACAGTGGAAGGAGTCCCTGCCCATGGCAAGGGAGTGGGAACTGGATGATCTTTGAGGTCCCTTCCAACCCAAGCCATTCTATGGTTCTATGATTTGTAGCACAGCTGAGTACAAGTCAGTATTCTGGCTTTCTGCTTTTATCAGATTATAAATAGGTTTTCTCAGAATATATGAAAGTGCTGATGCTTCATAAGCATTAAAAAATCTTTTTAGTAATTATTTCTCTTGCTTAGATGTTATGAAATGAAGCTTTTCCTTATTCATAAGCTGAATTTTAACATTTCCTTCAGAAGATTTGTTTTTCTACAGTGAAGAAGGCCATGTTCTTTGGGCCAAAGTGCAAGATTTATTTTTCTGCTAATCATCATTTATTTATTTTTCACCCTTGAATGGAATGATTTATTGTCTTAGAACTGACACACAAAGAATATTATTAGTGACTTATTAATTTAATTCAGATACTGTTCATGTCTTAACTTTTCAGATCTCAACACCTTGCAAGGTTTTAGTCCAGTACCTAGTCAGTAATTTCACAAAAAATTAGGAACTTAGCCATCCAGAGGATGATAGAGATACTTGGATAAGTCAGATTCAGGGACTTGTGTTCAAAATGCAATTAGGCCTAGAAAATTCAAAAGACAACAATTATGATCTATTTTTTCCATTATCACTCACCATCATTTCTGCAGGAAGGAAAGAGAGCATTTCCCTGACAGAGGATTTCAGGTCAGACACAGTGTGGCAACAACATTTTTGGGCATTCTCCAGCCCTTGTTCCTGCTGGCTTAATGCTGCTGAGGTCCCCAAGGAAGTTTTTGAGGGAAAAAACTCCAACCTAAAATATGTAAACACAAAATAAAATGAAAACCATGCACACAAGCTAAAAACTCTCAACCTAGCAAATCTCCCATGACAGGAAAATTTCACTGTTGTCATTTAGAGGCTAGTCCTACAGCAGCTGGACCATGAAAAAATGGTCAGAAATTGGTGATGGCAGAGTAATGGGGGAATGACCTCAGCTACATCCTTAAGGTTTGATCCTGTTCATAGTCTGTGAACTTCTTTTTCCCTTGATGTGTAGGTGGATCCCCTGAAACAGGAGTTAAAGTAACACAAGAGACAAGGAGGGCTATTTTAAGTAACTTCATAAAAAAGGAAAATTCAGCAACTTAGCAAAGAAAATGACAAAAAAGTCAAACGACTCCAGAATCCTTCCAAGTCAGAGGTGCACCAGCTAGAAAAATTCATTAATGCTCCATGCAGGAAGACCTGAATTATTTTAAGAGCACTGTATTTGCATTTTAGATATAGCAGAATGAACTAATTATGAAATGTATGCATCAAAGATTTCAATTTCAGGCTTGACTTTACTTTGGAGATTAATTTTTTACTTTATCATTTTTGCAAGCAGTTCAATGGACAGCCTTATTTGAATGTTACTCATTGTTCAGTGATGTATGAAGTGTATTTAATCAATGTGAAGAAAGTAATATTAAACTATTATCAGAAGCATCAAATGTTCCAAAAAATCTCAAAAGGAAGGTCAAAAGGTAACATTTCTGCTAACAATATGAGAAACAATATATTTAACTTATTCATTACATACAAGTTTTCATAGCATATACATTATCCTTTTCACAGAAAATTACAACATAAAATGTGGAATGTTATCCTCTTGATTAAAAATATCCTAGGTAGAGTTGATCAAATAAGGTTTCAATGTTCAGTAAAAGATATTTAAATAACTGTTTCAGAGTCGACGTGCATTTTAAATGGTTTGCTGCAAAAACCTTTGACAGAACAGTTCCTGTGCTCATCATTAAATTGCTCCAGATGGGCTTTCAGTCCCTGCCCAACCTTCTACAAGCATTTCCACAATGGGTGCCACAGGTAAAACCTGGTACATGGAAGGCAGAACTCTCTCAATTCCACTGCAGGCTCGTGCTCAGCCTGGTGGGTTAGCTCAGTGTGGAAGGCACACCAAGGCAGCTGGAAAAGTGGCTGCTCAAAGGAACCAGAGCTACACCTTCAATTTGGACTGGAAACATTTATTTTCCATATTCACTGCCTCACACTCATGGATCACGTAAAAATAATGGTGTAAGAAACACCAAATAAACCAAAATTCCTCCCAGGCCTATGCAGCTTGCACTTTCCATGTCAAGGAAGACTTCAGGTCTAGCTCAGAAGTCCAGAAGTTCCTTCTGAAACAAGCAGAAGGGATCTGAAGGAAGAGATCAGGTGAATGCAAACCACTGACATGGTAAGATATGCTCAAAGAGTAATTTTCAACGTCTGTTTGAATTCAGAAATTAATTCATTGCACAGTGAAAAAGTGGTGACCTGCACCGTGGTTTTTAGACTTAAATTATTGAAAAGTGGGGTTTTTTGTAGTTTAAGATGTACTCAAAGTTAACTATGATCAAAGAAATTAATTTTATACCACTACTAAAATGAATTACTTTGTCCTTACTCTCTTTTTACCACCCTTGTGATATCTCTTCCAGTAACAGCTGATAGCTTTGCTTTTGTCTCTTGCTCTGTGACATCAGCCTTGCATTTTCAGAGGCTTAAAGCATTAAGACTTGTTGACTGGGGACTTCTCTAGTGAACAGGCTATTAAGGATGAGCAGCACTTCAAGAGGCTGGTGAAAGTGCTTCCAGTGAAAGAGCAAAACATTACTGTAATTTGGTGGATTTGCTTCAACAAACCCTCTCAGTTTCTGCTTTGCCTTACCAGCATCTTGCAGAGAAGTGTGTATTTAAATTTAACCTCATACAAGGATATTGTAAACGTTTATGGAGAGCTAAGGCATCCCCAGTGCAAGAACAAAAAGGAAAATACTCCCAGCTTCTCAACCTTGAAAGCAGTGAACAAGCAAGAGCATCTGAAGTTTCAAAGGAAGTTTTCCACAGGACCTGTTACATCTTCTGTGTGACCTTCACTCTGCAAACACAGCAAAGGCCTTTTAAACATCACTACCACAATGATGGTTCCCTTGGCTTGCAGAAATCAAGCATAACTAAGTCTTTGCAGGAGCAGGATTTTACTGTCTTGCAGAACACTTTGCCTTCTGATTTTATGATCAGAGGTGACTGTAGACCATCCCTGGTGGAAAGTACTGTTGAAAGAGTTTTTGGTGTGACTGGCATTGTCCTTCCTCTTCTATGACTGTTGAGCACACATAAATTAATACTGTCCCCTTTTCTTCCCCTCATGTAATTTTTTAATCTCTGTTTCAATGGATGTATTGGCAAGTAAAGGCTACTAAAACTACAGAGCCTGACAGATAACACTGAACTTCAGTCACTTAGTGAAGCAGACAACTTTTGCTTCAATTCTTGATTAATTTTTATATTGAGCAAGGTTAATCCATCAAGCTTAGGTTTAATACAGTTGTAAAGTTTTATAATTTAAAGTCCTGTTATGTCACCCTCAAACACTCCCCAAGTTGCAATTACCTTTTATCAGTTACCAGTGTGTTCATGTGATTAAGAATGGAGTTACATTCTTCAAAGGCAGTAAAGCCATTGTTGCTGTAATTTATTTGGTATATTAAAGAAACCCAACACCTAAAGCTGATACATGCAAAAAAACACAACAGATATGAAAGGATATCTTTCAAGTGGGCCAAGTTGATCCCATGCCAAGGGAGTACATCTTTTTTTGACTTTATGTGATTCACAGGTGAGCATTGATGAAATAAGCAATGGAAAAAAAGCTTCTTTAAAAATCTGAACTCTCAGTACCATGCTTGTCATGGAAATAGCAGCCTCTGAAGCTTGGTGTTTCAGCACTAAAGATCAGCAGAGCAAACTTTAAAGTTTCATTTTATTTCCTGTGATTTTTCATAACCAAAGAGTACTTCCATTTACTCCTTTTCAAATGGCAACCTTCACACAAAATGTGTGCATAGAAAATTAAACCTGCTCTACATTGTTAGATTTAATAAATTAAACAAGCTACCATCAATGCTGCTTCTTGTGATGCACTTGCTACATTAAATTCTCCATTTGGGAGGATGGACAGCACAAGTTACCTTGTTCCACAAGGCATTTTCTGCTTAGGAATGTGTCTGCTGGCCAGGTTTCATTGCTTCATGCTTGTCCCCTCACAGCCATGTGAAAATATAGGTAAATCTTAGAAAAGGACAATGGGAGACAATTATTAAGTAGATCAAGTAAAATTTCTTCCATTCTCTTACCAGATGCATTGTGAAACTACAGGTCTGGATGTTGAAGATCAAATGCTGAAGCTTGAAATCTGCATTATGTGCAGAAGGAGAAGCTCAGCTGCAGTTTCCACAGATGGAGAACAGAACCTGATCCTACAGCTGATCTCTTGAACTTCCAGGAACACGAATCACGTTTTGATCCAGGTCTGCCATTCGATCTGTGATCTTTGAGCTTCATTTTAAAGAACTGCTTGATTTTACATCTCACTGAGATGGGAAAATAGAAGTGTTCCATGAGTGTTTCATACTCAGCATATTAAGATAAATGTTACTGTGTTGCATAGCAAAATTAAAGTAAGTGTTAAATATTACAATATTACAATGTATGGTAGATAAAGGTATCTGTTATCAGCTAGGAGCAGCACCAATCACAACACAAAAATATCATAATGCATTTTAACTACAGAACCTATTTCAAAGGGCCCCCCCTTTCTCAGATGCACAAACTGAGAACTGTAGCACTGATCCCTTCATAAAAGCCTACCAAATTATCTGCATGTGCCTAAAATTATATTTGATTAATACTTAAATGACTTAATAGATTGTTCCACCAGTGTTATCCTATAATGTCATCTGTCCTGTCCACTTCCACACAGATTCTGCAGATTAAACTTTCCCTGCAGGTTCTTTGCTATACAGATCTCAGGATCAGAAAAGTTCACTGAATGCTACATGTACCTCTATGACTCACCCTGGATCACCTTGAAATCCTGGAATCAGAGCTGAAGTTGAGGCATGTTTTTCTTTGAGATATATGCTTCTTATTAATAAGGGTTCCTTGTCTTCTAGAAGTTTTTCTGAAATTCTACAGGTTTGAAGAATCTCATTTTTCTTCTGGGAAATATAATTAAGATATATAAGAGTTTCAGTTAAACCCTCAGAAATTACAAGGTCTTCAAATCAGAACATATTTTATGTGTAACACTGGATGAATTCTTTAAAGAAAGTATTAGAAAGATGTAGAGAAATAAACAGATTGATAGTCGAATTAGCAGGTTAATTTAACATCTCATATTTCAATAAAACCCCAAATTGTACTAGGGCATCTTAAGGAAACATTAAAATACTTTTGGTGAGTGAATATCAAGGAATACTAAAGACCATCCCATAGAATTGCTGTGGCATTTACATGGGGTGAAGGGGTCAGGAAATGTTCTCAGAACCCCAAAAAAGAACATTGCAGCAGTGCAGATCAGACAGAGCAGTTGTCAGATGCTGTGCTCTGCTAAGGAGCAGCCACAGCTTTTGTGCAATTTAGGCATAAAAAAGGACTGAGCTTTCTTGGATATATTTTATTTCTTTAGTTTTGCTTTAGCAAATATGAGATTTCATTTTGCTTTGTTTTCTGTTTTCTAACTTCACAGCTAGAACTGAAGGTCAGAGTAACACAACTAGGACAACTTTATTTCTAGAGAAGTAAAAAAAGTCTGTTGTGGAAGCAGAAAGAAATAATTGGAAAAAAATGAATTTAGTTATCCTATTCATTTTTAATTGAATGTGATCAAATATCTTTGCAAAATTCAAATCAAGAATGTGCTGCTTTGGCAAGAAATAAAAGTCAACAATTGAAATAAACATAAAAGCTAATCCTCAGAAAAGAAATCACTAACATTAAAAAAATAGTAAAAAAAAAATTAAAGATACTGAAGAATTAAATAAATTTACATGGGACTGTAGTTCAGTTCTCTTCAGCACGTTAAATACTGCTAACATTAGAGCCAAATAAAGTATTTAAAAATAAAGTTTTGGAGCAACAGCAAAAAAAATCTGTCCAAAGAAGGACAAGTGAAATACAGGCTTTCAGAGGTTTGGGTTTTTTTGTGTGTGTGTGCACTGGATATATTCAACCCTGTTTGAGATATCTGGTGGTTCTTGATAGCAACATACAGAGTGGACATTATGACACTGCAGGCTCCACTCTGATGGACAAGAATCTGATCCATGTGAGGTTATGAATCCTGACCTTTATTGTGTGGATTTAGTGCTTCAGTCCATTGATTTAGCACTTGACTTTTAAAGAATGATCCTTTGAAATCAATGAAAATTAGATACAGAAACATCTTTTAAAAAACCAGCAGCATCCAGCCCGTGATCCTGCATGCAGCATCCTGCTGAGCATCTGAGTTGTCATGCAGATGGCCCAGATGAGGCCCCAGATCACCAACTGCAGTGTTAAATAATTTCTCTCCAGAGAGGAGTCCTTTCATGGAGGTGTGGTTTAGGAAGCTGTTTGAAACACCCCCTGAAGTTTTCTTAGAACCTGTTCTTGCCTGTGCTGTTGTCAGTCCCTGGTTTGACAAACTGCTGACATACATAACTCTGGATAATTCATTCCTCTGTCCCTCACACACCTTCCCTACAGCAGCCAGAGGCTACAGCCTTGGGTCTAGAACACTTGAGAACTCTGGTGACAAAGTGCAGAGGAAGGAGGTGTTTATCTGGGATACAGTGGTTTGGGTGGAGAGGCAGTGACTCTCTCAGGTGACAGAAATGCAAGGCCTTGCCTGCCCTGTGTCAGAGGGTTTTAATGCATGTACCTCAGGTTCCAACTTACAAAAACACAGAGAGGCTTTAAAGGGTTGGGTTGCTGGAGACTGCCCAGGCTGTGATGTTGGAGGTGTTCCCTATAGGAAGCAGCAGTCACACACATGGTTAGAAGATGTCCTATAATTATTATCTCAAACATACTGTGGGGAAAAAGTGCCATTTTTCTTTACATCCCTTGAAAGAGGAATGTAAGGCTCTCTGACCCAGCTGTTTTGTTTCAGGAGTCTAGCAAGGACTGCAGCAGGATTAAACAGCTGCCTCCTCTGCTCAGACAAAAGACAAATCCATGTAGCATTTCCTGACAGTCTTACAGAAATCCAAAGGTCCACATGACAGCTCAGTGAAACTCAGATATTTAAATGAACCTTGCAAGTTAGTTGAACCATCTATTACAATTTTTAGTTTATGCTCAACTTGATATCTAATTGGTTTTATGTATTTTCTTTGCATAGAAGATGTAGGAAAGTACTTAATACAACAATTCACTTTTACATCATAAACAATAAAATTAGATCTAAGCAATGCTCAAAGTCTGAACTAAATTATTTTAAAAAATCAAGTACTATTCTTATCCTGACTTATTTAACCTATTATAATTCATAGCAAATATTTATAATCCTAATCTTGATTTAAGCTGTTAATATCTGAATTTATAAGGTGTCCTACAAAATTGGTGAGATGTGGCTATCTTATTTGAGCAAGATTAGATAAATTAATTACAGCCCATAATCAGAAAACAACATGGGTTTAAAATTATCCAAAGAGATAAAAGTGGGTTAGATAAAAATTTCAGTTACAACGGTTGTTATAACTTCCACAATTAAAATTAAAAATTACAAGATACCTACCAAAAAGGCCATGAAAAGCTTAGTCTGGTTTTGAGCCTTTTAAAGCACTATAACCTCAGAAAACAGGTTCCACTTGTTTCTTACACTAAAAACCAGAGTCTGATGGGGTGAGTCTCAATGCACAGAAACCCACACAAACTCCATCAGTCACACTTCTACCCATCCCTAATTTCCTGAAAAGGGACAAGCTAATTACTTGTGCTGGTTGAGTACATTGAAACAAGACTGAAATTTGTAGTGAGAATTCATACCGAGTGTTTAGAAGTGTAAAACGTATTGCAGGTGGAAGTCACTGCTTGTCTTTGTATTCCTGTTGTTCCTGGAATTATTGCAAAATCCTCTTTCCTCAGCTGGGAAGTTCTGTTTTGCAGGTGCTTTATTCACAGGGCTGAATACTTGTTCACAGTAACTTTCCTCCAGGTTTGAGGAGGTAAAGTACACAGCACTGAATTTGCAATTATTAAGTTGGTATTGGAGCAAAAGCTGTAAAAAGAGGCTGTACTTATTTCAGTGTTAGAAAGCCGTTGTAGAACAACCCTGTCCGTTTGAATTCCTTGATTTAAGTGATGCATTGCCCCCCTTTCCCCTGTCTCAGAGCGCTGCCTGTAATGTATCAGCCACTCACTGATTTACAGACTTGGTCAATTGGAAATTAATCCTTGACCCAGACATTCAGCAGCCACGAGGGGACTGCATGGTTCAGTGAAGTTCCTGCCAAGTTTTCTGTGCTATTTATTATCGATGAACATATTAATTAACAATAATGAACATATTAATGATTGTATACCGAAAGGTCTACACACAGAAAACCCTGAGAGTGGCAAATGTCAACACCTGGTGAACTTTTATAGCCAATTTATAAACTTTGTGTGTTAAGAATGAAATGTTGACATATTTTAAATGACATTGAATTAATGACTGAAGCAGTAACTGTTTATATGAAGAATAATTTTATATCATTACAGAATCTCTGGTCTTTGCAGTGTCCCTAGCACGGAGGGTTTAGCAGCCCAATTCCTTGCTGGCAGCACTAGATGGAGATAGTGACTCACACAAAGCTTCCTGACAGATGCTTTTCTCTCTGCTCAACCAGTCACTGCCAGGGAACAAGGGGGTTTTTTTGGTGTGTTCAATTTATTACAGATTGCACAGTTACAGTTGTTTTGGCTTGGTTTTTTGGGGGGTTTTTTTGGTGTTTTTTTTTTTTTTTTTTTTTTAGTAGTCATGACAAAAAAAGTGAAATAAAATTACTCATGCTTTGAGTAGCTGGCAGGTCTCCCTGAATCTCTTTCACACAAAGGTGTATGCAAATCACAAAACTCCCCGCAAACTATAAACAAAGTATCAGATGTTTATTTCCAGGTTTAGTGTATGTGACATTTATTTAGCAACAGTAACATTGGTCATGTTTTTATTCCACCCATAGGAAAAATCCCTACCCCTACTTTGTAATTGATTGTTCTTTTGAAATTCCTGGAAATAAACAAAACAAACAAACAA
>WAAE01008038.1:0-58034 GCA_013400495.1 Nicator chloris
CAAGACCACCACAAGTACTTTCTTCTAGCACGTGGGGAGTAATCTTTCAAACAAAAAAAACAGACTGGCAGGTCTCCCCACTCTGGGATGCAGAGAGTGGAGTGCTGACCACGCCATTGAGCTGCTGCTGAGGCCAGGCACCACCAGCCTCATGGAACCTGAGCAGGACCTGCCTGGGGCTGGAGCAGAGGCAGGGTAGGCAGAACGGGGCTATACCCCACAGAGGAACAAAGAAGCTTGGAAGTAACTCTGTTCAGACAGAGTTACTGCTCTGTCCTTCCCACAACCACTTGGAATCACACATGCGCCATCCCACCATACAGCGGCTGAGCTGTCTCTCATACTGAAGTCTGTGTCTTTTCTCCTCACAGCTGATCCCAAAATTATGTTTGCTGCAGCTGCTGGCAGCTCTCTGGCTCCTGCCATCCCACCATGTTCTGCAGGCTGCAGTGGGATCTGTGCTGTGGCAGGCAGGCAGCATGGAATGGGAGAGGCTAAAGAGGAGGCTGATCTCACTCTCCCTGTGTGAGTGTCCAGATCCAGGGGGTTGGATGTCGTACAACAGTCTAATGTGCCAATAGTTAAAAGCAGACATTTATCTTGCATGTCCTCAAAAGCACAAGAACAAACTACAACCCAAAATGTGCAAATATGCAAAATAAAACTGTCAAAAAGAAGTCTCTCATCCTTGGAGCATACAGAAGATGAAAACCTTCTCTCATCCCTCTCAATGTGGCTCCAGTTTATGCAATATTCAGAAGCAAAGCAGCACTAGCACATACTGCATAGGATAACAATGGTCTTTTTTACTGTTGAGGGAATGGTTATGTACTGCTTACATGTTGCCATAAAAGCAGACTTGAAAAACTGCCATGAAAATTCACCTATGCAAGCACATCACTTTCTTCCCCAACCTTGCAAGAACCATAAAGAAGTAGAAACAAAACACCCTAGTACCAGTCTGGCTTTCAATGAAAAAAAAAATACACATGCCGAGGAGATGTAAACCTTTCCCTATCTTCTGTAAGTGCAGATGGCTCTTTGTAAATATATATAGAACAGTAACATACTTGCCATGAAGACCGAGCCTAAGTAACCATGTATTAGTTCAAGGACACTAAAACCCCCATAAATGCTGGGAAATCCTGTGAGGAGAATAGCAAATGCTTTCTGTGCACAAATCAGGACTCTGCCTTTCTCCTAAGCTACTGAAGTCCAAACTTGCAGCCTGGCAGGCAAAGAGAAGAGTTCATCATGGCAGAGTGAAGGAAGCTGAGACAGGACAATTGATAATCTTTACCCCACCCTAGAGAACCCATAGTACAAACTTATGACAAAGCCACATTGTTAAGACATGCAAGATGTGCTTTCTCCAGAACGTTTCTCCCCAGGAAAAACAACGTAAACCAGAGAATGTTGGCGGAACAAAGCTTTATTTCAGCAAATGGTTTTTAAAATAAAAATCCAATCCAACCAGAAACCTGTGTCATGAATTGTTTCATACACTTGTCTTCTTTTTTCAGGTTAAATTTTTTCCCACTTAGTGCCTTTTGGTTACATTCACTGTGGGGATGGTTCACAGCAAGGCTCCTCATGCAGCACAGCTGGAAATGTGAGTTTCCTCTGCTGGTAAAGTCTCTGGCATTTATCTGTGACACTGAAGGGAAAAACCCAAGTAAGACAAAGCCCACTGAAATGCCTCTACATATGGATTCTTATTCAAAGGTTCAGCAATCTACTCTGCCCCATCATACACTCTGCACTGTGGCTATCAGGCCCTTTGCTGCTTTCCTTAGGGATCTTCCCCTCCCCTTCCTTCCATCCGGGCAGACTGGGCTCAAAAACAAGAGCCAAATTATACACATATCTGCTGTGGGAGGCCTGGCTGACACTTTAATCTTTCTGTGCTGGTGTGCCAATGGAAGAGGTCCAGCAGAATTTGGCCACCAAAATTACAGCCCCATCAGAGAAACAGTGCTGCAGGAATTTTCATTCAAAGCAAAATCCAATCCAAAGGCAGACTTTTGGAGGAAACCTGTAGAGGACCTAAAGCCAATAATCCTCCACTGCCAAGTAGAGACCTCATCTCTGAAGGAGGTCAGTAATACTGAGGGACCTGCCCTGTGGCTAGAGACAAAGAAGGTGGCTGCCAAAAAAATCCATGGAATGACCAACAATTTCCTATTGTGATGTGATGGTACTTTACCTGTAATGAAGGCTGTCAGCAAAAATTTAAGCCCAGAAAATATTTTGTGCACATTTAGATGCAACAGGGAGTTGAGATCAGCAAAGCATTTGCTAAACTGGCTGCAGAGGCCCCACAGTCTGATGAATAATTAATAACCTTTGGATATACTTAATATAAACTCAAAGGTGGAGTCAACTAGGAACAGAGCTCTGGAGCAAAATCAATAACATCAAAAGCAAAGTAAGGATAAAAAAAGTAAATCCATTTTGTCTTTGTTCTTCCTTTATCTGTTACAAGACGAAGCTGCAAGGAAGTGCTCCCTTTAGGCAGTGACAGCCTCTTTTCCCCCTCATGTAAGGCAGTGTCCTACGCTACACCTGTGGTGCTGAAATGTACGGAGCTTTCCCACCTCTGAGCACTGCACACTTCTCTACACAAGAAAAATCCTGTTTCCAAAGGTGATGAACTCCCGTAGTTTGCAATGGCTCCAGCATTCCTGAAAACCAATCGGTCTCTGGTTCACGGGCAATCACAGCCTGAACGAGTTTTACACTGGGGTTTTTTTGGTTGGTTGGGTTTTGTTTTCTGGTTGGACTTTTTTTTTTTTTTTGCCATCCCTTCACCGAACAGCATTTGTTACAGGCATATTCAAAGAATCCATTAGGTTGGAAAAGACCTCTGAGATCATAGAGTCCAACCTATGCTCTAACAACACCTTGACAAGTACACCATAGCACTGAGTGCCACATCCAGTCTTTCCTTAAGCATCTCCAGGGACAGTGACTCCACCAGCTCCCTGGGCAGCCCGTTCCAATATCTAATCACCCCTTCTATGAGGAAATTCCTCCTAACGTCCAACCCAAACCTCCCCTGGCGCAGCTTGAGACTACGTCCTCTCATCCTTGTCCCTGTTTCTTTGGGAGAACAGTGGCACCTTCTTCCCTTTATTTCCCGCTGGGACGCTGTCGGATCCCAAGGCTCCCAGAGCACGGAGAGCAAATGCGCTGCCGGAGGCCGCACAGGCGCTGCCGGGGCGGATCGGCCCTCACGGCTGCGCTCGGGCCCCGCCGCCGAGGCAGGAGGAGCGACAGCCCCCGGAAACCGGAAGGGAAAGGAATCCAAGTAAAACCCCGCCCTCAAAAAGCTTCCTTTTCCACCCTAAACCCGCCCCGCCCGCCGCCGTGACGTCACGCGTCCGCCGCTCAGTGCGACGTGTCCCTCGGCCGGCGGTGAGGGCGGCTCGGGGGGCTCGGGTGTCCCCCGAGCCCGGGAGACGGGGATCAGCGACAAGGGATGGGGGCACCCGTGTGTCCCCTGGCCCCGGGGATCAGGGATGAGGGATGTGGCTGGGCAGAGGGGATTGGGATGGGGCCAGAGATGGGGATTGGAGGGACTGTGGTGGACGGGGGGGCCTCGGCCAGAGCGAGGGGGAAGGGAGTCGCTGAGAAGGCGAGAGGGGCCAGCATCGTACCGGGACCCTCTTCTCAGGGGATCCGTATGGATTAATGGGAGCAAATCCCTCCGGGAGGTGTGCTGCGTGCAGTGACAATGTCGGCACACGCCTGCTGCGAGAATAAGGCTTGGCCACGGCATTGTCTCCGTGCTCACCAACAGCCCGGCAGCTTCTGGCGTGGGGGTCTCCTCAAACCGGCGACTTTGTCAATTTAGACGCCTTTGGCGGTGTTCTCAGAAACACAGCGTAGGACATAAGCTGAAAGCCAAACTCTGATGGAGCTGTTGTTTTCCTCTTCTCGGCTGAAAGGCACAATTTTCCTTATTATTTTCTTTTCCAGTCAGAACTAGGCCCTCATGTTTATTTGCTGAAACAGTGTCTTCATTTCCTGCCAAGTGCAAGTGTCTTAGGTTGGAATATGACACTTTAGGTTATCTTCAGCCTTTAACAAATTTTGTAGGTAACTGCTACTTCTGTAATTAAAAAATTCTGGTTTTCACTGTATATGTAGAACCGTCAATGCTAAATGTGTCTGTCTTTGCAGGCAGTCATGGATCAGGTAATGCAATTTGTGGAACCCAGCCGTCAGTTTGTAAAAGACTCCATACGACTTGTTAAGAGATGCACCAAGCCTGACAGGAAAGGTAAAGCACCCAATAAACCAGAACACAGTCCTTATTTCATCTTGTATCTTAGCACATGTCTTTCCATACGTCACTTCTGTTGATTAGTTTGCTGTGGATGTTTCTCATCTGCCAATATGAGATTTAAATTTGAGCTTTAGTTGTCTGAATGTCAATGTGTTTAAGGTTCTGGCTGTAATAAACTTGAACATGTTGTTTTCCGGTAGCTACGTAGATGTGTGAGTGGTGCTAAGATTCACCTTAGGAGAGAGGTTAAGTAGCTGAAATTCAGTCCTCCACAGTTGTCAGTCACTGCCTGATTGGGACTGGAACAATTTTGTTGCTGAGAGTATGGAAGAGGAGGTTTTAGACTAGAGGCCCCAGAGAGAAGCCATAACAAACCAGAATGTAGCTGGTCCTCCTTACGGAAAGTTACAGTGCTTTATTCGTGTGCTCAGGGTGAACAGTTCTGTGACTTAAGTTTGCTGTTGAGATCCGTAAGGAACTTCATTCCTCCTCAGGTTTCTGAGGGGCTGTTGGCCTTAGTCAACTTCATGATTGCTGAACAAAAGTAATTGAAAATATCCCAAGTACTCGTTTTTGCGGGGTCTTACGGGGCTGTCCTCCTGTGACAGGGATAAATACACATTTTCCATTTTTGATGCTGTATTAGAGATTACTTTCAGGGCTTGTAGGGATGTAAAGGAAACATAATGGGATAAATGTTCCATGAATTGTCTTTGTGGGTATTTTTGATTCTGCTTATTTAAAAAAGATTGTGATTGGCCATTCTTTGTGGAAATCTGCATGTTCTCAGAAAATCTCATCTGTCTTCTGAAAAAGTGGATTTGTTTCTCAGCATCTGTGCAGGTTTTGAAGTGTTTCCAGTGTTAACACAGTTCTGTAAAGAGAGAGATCTCCTTTGGTCACTGCAGTGTATGTCTGTATGCCATACCTTAGACTTCCTGACAAATTTTTTGGTTTTTTGCAGAGTTCCAGAAGATTGCCATGGCAACAGCAATAGGCTTTGCGATAATGGGATTTATTGGTTTCTTTGTCAAATTGATCCATATCCCAATCAACAATATAATTGTGTAAGTGAATAAGGCCTTCAATTTCATTAAATTTTTACCTGTTCAGTTTTAAACTGAGGGCATTAGTGAGCTCTATGGGACCCATGTTGTTTTAGTGCCTTTCACATGTTAGTGTAATCTGACAAGCATTACTTGATTCAAAGGACTTTATGAACAATGTTAATGAACTTTATGTTAATTCAGCATGTTGCAAAGTATTAGATCCATAGTTCTTAAGGTTTTTCCTGAGTATTCTGCTTCAAAACTGAATGTCAGATAGTTTGATTTCCAGTTCCTCAGTGTATGTTTGACCATAGATAATTTACTGTATTTGGATCTCATATACTCTTACTGTTTCCAGTTTATAATTGGGTATCCAAAGTAAATGGAGGGATGGTAAGGTAAAGAAAACTGAGTGGGTGTGCCGTAGGATGACAGGGCACAGAACAAAGCTGGTCTTGTTTCATTTACTGAGTGCTAGATGTGTTTGAAACATTGTTCTGTGTGTAACTGCATCCTGTAAAATCCCTTTTGGAATGAATGTTACATCATGAAAAATTTGAACTTCAAGTTGACTGGCACCATGGTAGTGACATATTAACAGTACCAGTTAAAACTCCTCATATTCTCCAGAGCTGATGTGATCCCCTCTCCAGCACTGGAAGAGGTTAAAGAACATTCTGTGTCCATGGTGGTGACTTCCTTATACCTGTAAGAGTGGTCATCTAGGCAAGGAGTGTTTGAAAATGAGAGATAAGCTGTAATGGTTGTCCTAACAAGGCAGTGGTGGGAGGATAACTAAGACTTCAGGTGGGATCCCTTGATCACACTTCATCAGTTGAAACAGATTACTTTGTTCTCTCCACAGAGGTGGCTGAATATTCATCATGAAGAAGACAGTTGTGACACCTGCTGCAATGATTTCACAGCTTTAATTTGTTTGATATTAAACAAGCTCAGTTTGGGTTTTCAAACATTCTTGTCATCTTACTTGTTTTTTAAAGTGTATGTGATCATACCTGTCTGCAGGCTTTGTTTTTTTGTGGGGGGATAGTAGCTGTGTGTTTTTCTTGTTTTGCTACTCCTTTTAACTGTAGTGGAATCATTCAGGTGGGAAGGAAGCTTGGAAGATCTCTTGTCCAATGTCCTGCTTGAAGCTGGGTCATTGTTGCATTCCTATGAGGTTGCCTGAGGTTTTCTCCAGTCAGATACTGAAAGCTTCCAAGGGGGACAGCTGTATGACCTCTCTTCAGGAGCTGTTTACAAAGCAGTAAATTAAGCTTTGGAACAGCATTTTCCCAGCAAAAGCAGGCTGCAAGAAAACAGCATTTCTGTATACTTTCAAGTGGTGGTGTAAAAGGGTATGGGAATTCCTGTCACTAATTTCTGGGATCTCCATAATTATCACTAATTCCTTTCTGCATTTGGAAGTAATGCTAGGTTATAGTATGTACTTGACAGGAAAAAAAACCCTCATCAAACAAAGAAATTGCATTGCCTGTCCTTATTCTGGTGGCATAATTAAAAAACTCAAACATAATGGATTACTGAGATGTACCATTTGAGGATAGTTTGGTTGTCAGAGACACACTAAGCAGTCCTTCAGCAAATCCACAACTTACTCACACAGTTGGATAGGATATAAACCCATTTTGGATCCTATTCTGTACATAGAATCATAAAAGCCCCTGCATGTTGACCTGGAAATTTCCATTAATTTAAATGATTGCATATTTTGATTTTAAGAACTAAGCCTGCAATAACTCTGGTAGATGCAATGCTCTTCCTCCTCAGATTGAGATTAAGACATTTAATACACTTCAAAAATCTTACTGTGAGCATTTGGTATTTGCAGAAGGTACAATGTTCTGTTCTATTACAGACTTTAAAAGCAGTTAATACTGGGACATCTGATATACTGGTATAACAGCAAAACTGCAGCTTCTTCAGTACACTAACTTGTGTCCTAAGTAGAAAAGTTCAATTATTAGTCTTCTTGAGAAATCTTCACCAGCACCTACATATGTTACAAACCAGGACAGAAAAATGAGTTTAGTTAATCTTAGTGTTATCACCTTGTAATACAGTTATGCTATGTGCAATTGGGTACTGTATTTCCTTTTGGCAGGAGGGGAAAAATAGTTTACTATTGGAATAAAATACTTTGTAGAAGTAGCCTGGACTAACCAGATATGCAGCAGCAGTTTCTTTACATTCAGTTTGGTTTGTGGTTGTACTGAGTGGCTGCTCATGCATCTTCTGATTAAGTAATGTGATTTACCAGAATGAAATACTCTTACTACTGCAAGTAATTTTGATTCAGTCTCAAGTCACTTTTATTTCAGACTTGTTTTTCATTCAATAGAGAAAATCACTGCCTGCTTATATCTTGCAATAGCTTTACTGTCTTAATTCAGTGAAATTTTGTAGTAATTTGAGTCATGTCAGATCAGAAAAGGCAGCTGCAGCTGATCTTATCTCTTGATAGCCATTGTCCACAGCAAAGGTTTGTCTGTCTCGATGGTCACAATCCCGGAGTTGTCATAGGTGTTGGAAGTACTGACGAGTGTTCCAAACTTCAGCACCTGGTTAGCTGTGAAAAGCAAGGGAGAGACTGAGTGATTCCCTAGAACAATAAAAGGGCATCAGTGCATTTGTTTTGAAAGACCACTGCTCCCACAAAGAACAAAAAAGTAGCTGAATAAATCTAACCCAGATAAACATTATCTAGTTAGAAGGCTTGTATGAGATTTTTCAATGACCTGAAGAGGCAATAAATTAATCCTCAAATTAACAGTTTGAGTTTACAGCAGATTATTACAAAACCAGTTTGTTGGATAATCCTCAAAGTTTCACATCTGGAAATTTGTATTTCATTAGGATCAGTTCAAGTACTCGTGCTAGAAAAGGTATTTAAAGTAAAACAAAGAGGATCTTACTGTAGTTCCAAACTTGGGATTTGCTTTAGCTCAGCAACAAGCCTATAATCTTTTAAAACATGAACAGTTCTAGAGCAAAGGCCAGCAGTTAAATGTGATATTATTTAACAACTTTGAATTAAAAGACTCACGTCCTTTCTTCTATTTCATGTGAGGTAGGTGTTTGTGTACATTAGAAACCAAGTGGCATTACTCTAACAAATACCAGTTTAAGTTCTACCTTTCATTTCTTCCCTTTTTGAGACAGCATCATTTGCATGTTGCAAACATACCGACTTCCTCAAGGGCACTCTAGAACTACTCAGCTCTGTGGTAGTCCTTGCTCACAGAAAGGTTCAGAGTAAGAACTCTAATACTATCCTTCGCTTCAGCCTGTAAGACAAGCCAAATGACAGCTCTTACCCACTGGCACCTCAGAAAAACACATCCATGGAGGATACAAGAGCTGCAGCTGGGGACGACTGTTCTGGAAGATCAGCAAGTCTGTGTGACCTATCAGAATTGTGAAATCGTGCATTGATAGCAAAGTAAAAATCCTCTGGATCTGCTATTAAGTGACCCACTGCAAAGGACGATCTCTCTGTGGTCAAAAGGAGTGCAAAACTTAGTAAACTATTTTGTGATTTGCACAGGAGATGCATTTTCCAGTGTTGCATACGAATGCTGGCTGTAGTCAACTTGGGTGTAGTGCATTACTAGAATGCATGTTGCACTGTCTGCCCCTTGCTGGAAGCTGCACGTGAGGAACTGATCTTGCAGGGTGCTATGGCTTTAAAAGGAGGGACATTTGGACAAAAGCCAGGACTTGTAGCTCAGTGTCTCTTCTCCCAAATCTGTGCTTGCTGCTACTTATTCCTGCTCCTACACTCATTATTAGCTTGAAGCAAACTGAAGAGGAGGTTTCAGCTACTAGCTGAATTTGTTGGAATGAGAGACTAACACCCAAGTTTCACTACTGCAAATGGAAGACTCCTGCCAAGTTCAGGAGCTCGGAGCATAACTGCAATGCAGTGCAGAAATCCAGCAAGAAAAGAAACAAACCCCAGTACTGCTGCACTAGATCAATTGTGCACCTAAAATAAAAGGTGCTAGATTCTGTCAGGATGCTTTTGGACACACAACAGTACCAGGCGGGCTCCTAGACAAATGCCAGGATGAATGAGGTTTGGTGTTTGCCTTTGGAAGACATAGCAGAAGCCACAGGGGCTGTGTCTTGCCAGAAAACACAGATATTACTGTTTGCAGGTCATTTAATGCTGAGGTAGCACATGGGTAGAGTTCCCAGAGTAAAAATACTCCCAAAATACTGTGTTAAGTGCTGTGGTCCAGCTATGAATGTTTCCAGTGAGTTTTAAGTAGGAAAGAAGCTTAAATACTTTAAAACATTTGCTGACACACAAATTACCTTCCTTTGGTTACTATATATTGAAACTTGAAGGGGGTGGGGAGGAAGAACTTTGTTGATGAAGTGCTGTATAAACCCACTCATTTGGTATCATTTATTGCTTCTTGCTCAAGACTCAGAATAATACTTAGTGTTTCACAGCTTTGCATATAAAATAATGGCTCTGCAGAAGGCAAGAATTAACAACAACATGGCAGCTTAATGAAACAAAATCTAAAGCCGTATTTCTTAGTGCATAAAATCAAGTGAAAATGAGTCTTTTTTCCCCCCTTTCAGTAGAAAATTCTTGCCCACTAGATGGAGCCTTTAATCTTTCTCTATCAGGTTTTCTGCTGGGCAAGGATCACTGTGAAATGCTGAAATGAAAAAATGCAAAAACTATGAAACAGTACTGCTGATTCACATGGCCCAAGTGGACCAATTCCAAGCACTTGATTTCACAACCAGCCAACATTCCATCTAACATAATTAAAAATGTATGTTTTCCATTGAATAAATGAACAGTAATTAATGTGAAAACCTAGGTTTGAGCCGGTAAAGGAAATAAGAGGATGTGCAAATCTACTGCTGCTAGGCAAACTTCCTGCTGTGTCATGCATTCTGATGGAAGTTTACAAGGTCAAAGAAGTGGTAATTTTTATCAGTTCACACCTGATCCTTTTCCTTTTTTTTTAAATGAATTTCAGTCTTATTTGTTAAGTCCCTAGCAAGAACTTAAGTCTTGGGGAAAAAAAAAGGAAAGCCTATTACAACATCCATTTTCACTATTGAGATTACTTTTCAAAATACACATTCCAAAGAAAACCACCTTTTTATTTTCTACTATTTAGTGTTTATAGTTTTGCTATAATTGGGTACCAAATCCAATTTTAATAAAGGATTCCACACTGTGATTAAAAAAAATTCCAAATCTCAAAACCGCTGGAAATTCTGTAAGTTTCTAATTAAAACAAATCTTATTTTGGATCATTGAAAGCTCTCTTTTTGACCAATAGTAGTCTCTTGTTTTTTGTGAGAACTTTAAAGAGTTGATTTGGATAAACCCATAAGTGATTAACTGAAATACCCCCCAGCATTAGAAGTTTTGTTTAGTGCTTTGGTTCCAATCAAACTTGTTCACTGATAATGGATTGCTGATGAGAAAAATACCTAGCTCCTCCATTGTAGCTATGCTATTTTTTCATTACTCTCCATCTGTCAAGTCGGCATGGACTTCAATACTAAAAGCAAATGCTATTCCTGCCTTTTTCTGGAGGGAGAGAAAAAAAAAATCCTACTAATATTTCCCACCCCGGTCCCCCAAACACCCCATCCAACAAAATCTATCATGAGACAGGTTTTTATGGTGTGCCTTATGTTCTTATTAGGAACAAATTTCTGTCTGATGGATTGCAGCAACCACTGTCTATGGATTGCAGCAACCACTTACTCAGACTTCAGCACAGGCATGGAGAGGACTGATTTTGATGAGGTAGTGGAGGAATGTTTCTTTAGCAGTTTTTGTTTTGTTCAGATGATGTTTCAATCCGCCACGGTTTGAGGATGTTGGACATAATTTAAGAGAAGAAAACTGAGGGCATGTAGGTGAGCTTCCCAAAGGAGCATAATCACAAAGATCATTACTTCTTAGACATCTGTTTTGCTGACCAAATTATATGACAGGAGAGATCTCAGTAACCACAAGACTGGCAATTTCCACTATTTATTGCTCCTGCGCTGATAATTTAAAAAAAATTATACAAATCCTAGGGTGCCATATGAAAAATGTTAATCTCAGAGGTAAAATTTTGAAAATTCATGAATCTTATGGATGCAAGAACAACATTTGGTAATGTTAACAGAATGCACCCTATAGGTAATTAAGTTACATAAATAATCAAAAACCCCAAACCTAAAAATTTACTTTAAAATCTCATCCTATTTATACTTCTACCACAGGAGGGAGTTATTTTTGAGTGGCTGGTACTGAAAATCAGTTAGTTTTGAGTGGCTGGTACATAAGCCTTGTTTGCAATCCTTGTGCTGCTGGCTTTCAGCCTGGAAACTGAGAAATAGTGTGGCCTAGTTATAACTAGATTGGAAGTCATCATGTCAAGTGCTTCAAAAACACTCTCATCATCATGTAATTCCTCTTAATGACTGTATTCATGATCTAGTAGACTTATAAACATAATTTCTATGTTCCATTGTACTATTTAGGATGCTACAGTTCAGTCCAGAGAAGAGAGCTTATCTATCTAAAGAAAGATATCAATCAAGGTTTCATGTACATCTTATAAGCTGCACTAAGCAGTGCTTGAGGGAGGCGTGTACAGAGAAAAACATCCTAAACTTGTCATATATGGCAGAACCAAATTGTGTCAGGGTCTCACTACTGTTACCACAAATGACTAAGGACAAAATACTATCATGTTAAGCATGTCCCACATAGACACTGTGATACTTATGCTATGCTTCCTTTTTTCAACTGTGCCTCAATTACTTCCTGAAATATGTAAAGTCACACCTTGCTGGATTCCACCGCTGAAAATAGAAACAAGGAAAGGAATACAACCAGATTGCCACTTCTGGCATGGATGTGGGGAATTTTAAAATAATTAATTATTAATTAAAAGCCATACTATAGTGAATGTAATCCTCTTCCCCCTAGGCAAATGCTGCATCTAAATGATAGAAAATTAAGATCAATAAGCTGAAACACAAGCTAAAGTGAAATATTGAATCACCATTTGGTATCCTATTACAGTTTATCTGGAGAGGATTTCCCTGAAGTTCTGTGTTAGGAGCAAAAATCTGCATTTAAATGGAGATACATTAGTAATGCATGAGCTAGTACTTTGCAGGTCACCCTGTGTCTGCAGCATTAATTTTGCTATTTAAAAATAAAAATCCCAAGTAGTTTGTAGACTGATTTTCCTTTCATTCCTCCTAGGTTTACACTTGTGGTTAGGCTGACTTCACTGGAGTTAATCTTGATTTACACTGACGGATATAAAGGAAAAATTGGGTCCTTGATCTCTGTGCCTTGGGAACTGCAAAACTGGAAGTTGCAAATAACAGTAATTTACAATAAAACATGAACTATTTTCAATACTGATACAACAGAACTACCATAAAGGCTAGCTGAGTGTGCTGGGAGGGGCTGACTAGCCTGGTAGTCAGATTCCCTCAAGGCCAAGGGGAGTTTTGAATAAGCAGAAATTGCATTGGGCATTTTTTATAACTATTGTAGCTTTGGGTACCTGGCTTTGTGTTTTGTGGCACAGAACAATGGTTTTATAATCTCCATGCATTCATACAAGCAGACTTATGAAAGCATTGGGAGGATACAGGAGGAAGGGGGGCCAGCAGGCAGGGCCAGGTGGCTTTTCCCCTGGTTCAGGTGCTGGCAAAGACTCTTGGCCAGGGCTGTGCAGCACAGGCTGCCTGGCCTCACACTGGGGGGAATTTAGGAGGTTACAACAAAAGCTTAAAAGCTGTCAAAGCTTCACAATTTCATTTAAAAAGAGAAAAAAATATATTAACAGAACTGTGTGTTCTACCCTGGATAGAAACCACCCATATTGCGAGAGCCTTCAGAAATGCAAATGAATGTCAGAAGTTTTCAAATTTATTTCCAGCGCACTTTTTTTTCCATGTATTTTTTCCAGATTTGTAATAGTGGTACCGTAAGAATAGCTCGAAGTCTTCCTGTCACATCACCTGCCTGGTGGCAATTTAAAATGATAAGCTGATAAAAATGATGCTAAGAAAGACTGCTTTCTACACTAAGGTCTCTGCTGCTACTACTGCTTCACCAAGCTCAACAAGAATCATTATCTGTATGGCGTTTCTACAGCTATTAGCAGCATTTTAGCACTACCAACAAGATGTACTGTGTTTGTTCAAAATCACTTTAGCGTCTTAACTTAATTAAAGGGGCCTGGAAAGTTAGACAAGGAAACGCTACATACTGTTTTCAGTAGTGCCTTTCTGGTCTAAATGTGATAAAGTTGTAATGGGAGTGATCTAGCAAAAACATAAACATTAAGTCAGGGAAATAGCTGTCTGTAAGACTGTTTCACTAACCTAAAGGCAAAGCCAGGCTACGAAGTAATTTTAAGAATTGAGTTTAGCCAGTAAGAAGTAGGGTGTTTACTTAATTTTTGATGCTTTCCACTAAGTCTGTATAATGTTTCTCAAACTACTTGCAACTCTGAGGTGCTGTACAGGTGACAGGTACTATTAATAATAGTGTTAGAGCACTGAAGAAACAGCTGCAGAAATAAAATGTAGCTTCAGTTTGACAGTCACTGCTGTAGAGATTTTGCATATAAACCAGACAAAATAACTTGTTGCTATTTTGGTCTGTCTCTGCTTCATGTTGTGAGATAAAGAACACTATTCTCATGAGAAAAAGGGCAAGAGTAATACTGAGATGCATCAGCTAATGAATTGTCTTACTGCTAACTTGTCCGTAAGACACCTCGTAGCACACATCATCCTATTACGCTGTCATCTTCAGAGGCATTACTTAGTCACACGAAGCTGAGGATGGCAATCTGGTGCAACACTGAAACCTGAGATTAGCTAAAAACAATGGTGTTCTGTCACAGCATTTAGGTCTGAAGTTTGGGTTTGACATGACAGCAAAGAACCTAAAAATACTTGCAATTTTGAAAGCTGCTACACTGTCAAGTTGATATGATGCATGTAGCAGTGAAAGCTACTGAATTTGTTAGAGAAAGGTATCCAAATGATCCTAGCAATTGACCACAGACAGTGCTGCAGAAGGGAGTGAAATTCCCCTTACATTCCTCATGACTGGGCTCTTGGAGACAGGGAAGAGAGATGGGAAGAGGAAGGAGAGGGAAATCTATTCCTCACCCAAATCTCAGGGCTTGGTGACTACATCCACGTCCTCAGGCTTCGAACAACATAGCACCAGAAAGTGTTTCAACACAACCAGATCCAGGACTGACCAAGATCGAAAATTCACCTCTAGCTACAGTAATTTTCAAGCACTTCATATAAAAATTAAAAAAAAACCCTCTCTCACAAACCCCTATACATATAACCCCTATAACCCAAACCTTCAACAGGTCTTAAAGTGTGATATTAGTTAACCAGAACACAATTATTAATTATTTTTCTCTTTTATTCTTTGGACTCCTGATAAATCCTGTCACATTTAGATTACTGTATTTGCAAGAAGAAGCAGTAAAAGAGGATTTTTAAACACCTGTAATACAAGTTTTTCAGCTTCTGTATGCATACCATTGTTCCCGTCATTTGCAAAAATGTGCAGACACAATGATTATTTCTGTATCAATCAAACTGCACCTCTAGGTGAAATATTGGTGTATGGATATTTGCTCAGTAAATACGTACACGTGCTGGGTGAAATGAGGATCTCATTCAATCTCATGGAGGAGAACAGCAGCAATGCCATAAATATTTCACAACAGTCTTGGCTAACTGCTGATATCACCTACCACTGTGTAGGAAGAGTCCCCAACAGCAAGTCTCCCAAGAATTTAGCACTTCTCTGCTTTCTGTGATGGGGATATGATTTTCCTAAGGGAGTTGATCTAAAGCCAGTTCCTAGCCATCCCTGAAAAACAAATTTAATCAAGCTGTCTTCTTATTGCTGCTGCCAGCACTAGCTCAGCACCACATCCAGAGTCCTGTTTTCCTGCACACATTGCTTCATCACTGGGCATCAGTGCCAAAATTAAATTAAATATGATTTGACAAAACTCTGTAAAGTCTCAGTCCTTAACTCCAACATGCAAAGTTACAGTGGCAAAGATCAAAGCAGACCTTCTGAACTCTGGGAGGGTGTATTGGGTTTGTGTGGCCAGGTTTTGGTAGGGGGGCTACAGGGGTGACTTGTCTGTGGGAAGCTGCTGGAAGCTTCCTCCATGTCCGACAGGGCCAACACCAGCCAGCTCCAGAACAGATCCACTGCTGGCCAAGGCTGAGCCGACCAGAAATTATGGAAACATCTCTGTAACAACAGATGTGAGACAGGTAAAACAAAGTTAATACACAGATATAATTGCAGTCAGAGGGGAATGAGAGTGTGTGAGAGGAACAACTTGAAAGACACCAAGATCAGTGAAGAAGAGGAGGGAGGAGGTGCTTCAGGTGCCGCAGCAGAGATTCCCCTGCAGGCCGTGGTGCAGATCATGGTGAGGCAGCTGTGTCTCTGCAGGGATCTCTGTACATCCTGGAGGTCCATGGATATACAGAGATCCATCTGCAGCCTGTGGATGAGTCCCATGCCAGAGCAGGTAGACGATCAAAACAGGCTGTGAACCTGGGCTAAACCCACGCTGGAGCAGGCTCCTGGCAGGGATCTGTGGAACCATGGAGAAGGGAGCCCATGCTGGAGCAGGTTTCCTGGCAGGGGCTTGTGACCCTGTGGGGGACCCATGCCGGAGCAACGTGTCCTTGAAGGACAGCACCCTGTGGACAGGGACCCACGCTAGGGCAGTTTGTGAAGAACTGCAGCCTGTGGGATGGACTCTCGGGGAAGTTCATAGAGGATTGTCTCCGTGGGAAGGACCCCACGCTGGAGCAAAAGGACTCCTCTGCCTCAGCAGTGGAAGAAACAACTTGTGATGAACCAACCATAACCACCATTCCCTGTCTCCCTGAACTGCTGGTGGGGATGAGGTAGAGGCTGAGAAGGAGGGAGGGGTGGGAGGGGAACAGTCGTTTTGAGATTTATTTTATTTCTCAATATCCTGCTCTGAGTTTTTTAGTAATAAACTAAGTTAATATCCCCAAGTTCAGTCTGTTTTGCTCCTGACAGTAATCAGTGAGTGCTATCTTCTGGTCCCTATCTCATCTGATGAACCTTTCACTATATTTTCTCTCCTCTGTCCAGTTTTGGATGGGAAATAGAGAGGCTTTATTGGGCACCTGGCATCCACCCAGGGTCAACCCACCACAGAGGGGTCCAACACATTGCATATTTAAGCCCTTCCCCTGCCAAGCCCAGCCCCACCAGCACTGACGTAGCTCACAGCTGCTCCATTCAGACTCCTGGGTGGCCTCCAGGAGCCCCACACTCTCTTGACCACCAAGAGTTACTTACTCCAGGACCTCAATCAAGCTGCCAGACCAGAGAGACTATTGAACTGTGCCAGAATGGTGGATATGGTGCTCAAAGAGCTCCTCGGACCACAAGGAAGCAAACAGCTGCCTTCACCTCTGAGCAGTGGTCAAGGTGCAAAAAAAGATACGTGCCCTGCCACACTGAATCCCAGGACGGCTGTTTGCATTATGGCTTGCTCAGGGCAAGGGCATCACCAGGCTTGAAAGCAAGCTGCAGCCCTTCTGAGCTGCTAGCACAAATAACAAACCTCAATCAAATTAAATCCCTGACAAACAATTTTATTATGCAAGCTTTAATAGCGAATGGCACCATTTCCTAACAGAGTTTTATGTAAATATGGTATTACATTTACGCAAAAAATTAAGAGAACAAACTAGAATATTCATCCTTATGTACAAAAGGCACCATTAATAAAGCAGCTGTGCTTTTGTCTAAAACATTTCTCTGGAAGGGGGTAATTATTATTTAAAAAAACCCACACTGATCTGCTCCTGACAGCTCACAAGGTACATGTTCATCTACTTGCTCTCCCTGACAGCTGATCTATTCTAGGCACACATAACTAACTAATAAAGACTATTATACGTCTGATAGAAAAGTAATTCCATTTATCTTTACCTTTAGCAGCACTGCTTCCTTACAGTTTTGAGGTGGGGTGCTGTACGAGGTTTCTAAAATGCGGTTATTTTCACCCCTACTATTGCTATGCATTGCTTGGAATTTTAGATTGCTCTGCTTTCTTGAGAAAAAACAATTAGACACAGATAGTATCACCCTGAGGATGAAGCGAAAGCAATTATTTCTGTTACAAAATGTCCCCCTAGATCTGCATGTGATCAACTAAGCTTTTTGATTTTTCATTTTATTACTTTGTCTTTCTGTTAACAAATAATTAATATGATTACTAACACCCTATGTACCTCTAATGTCTATACAATTTCAATTACACAGCTATTACTGCTGCTTATTAATTCTATTCCATTTATCTTCAAACTTGCATCTTAAACTTACAACATTTATTGACATTCATGGAACTGTGGCTCCTCCAAACTTCTCACCGGACTCCAGCACTGTTTATTTGTTGCAACCCTTGAGACAGAACATGAGATTCAACAGGGGACTGCAAGCTACACTTTATAGTTCAGGGGTATTCAATAGGATTAGATGGCTCTCCATGTCCTCCAAAACATAAAGGATTGCTTTTGAAACAGTGCTGCCCATTGCATCTTTCAATTCCCTTCTTTCTAAGCTATAAAGTCAGCTTCTCAGAAAAAAAAATCCAACAAAAATGTAACTTATGACTCAACACTGCCTATTTTAGCTAGTATTACCCACTTCTTCCACTTCACCCAGCATTAGAGCCCTGTGCTTCAGAAAGGCCACGGGAGGGGTATCTGCCATGTATATGAATCAGTAAGTCATTGCATAGGGCTCATTTAATGTTCGTGGCTGTTTGCTTTTACAGTGTTTTTTTGGGGCATGCAAGGTTAAGATTTGTTATCAATGCTGCTGAATACAAACAGCTCCTATATAATGTTTGTCCCAAAATGAAAAAAGAGATCTGTCATTAGAGGCAAGCCCTAAGTCTCACTGACTGTCAAAAACTTCATTCAAATGGAAAACTTGCTACTGAGAATCTGTTAGCTGGCTGCGCACTCTCAAAAAAATGTGATTGATTTCCAGTAATGATTTCCAATATGAATAGTGCTCTTCATATTGGAGTGCTTCCTCCTCCTGACGTGAAAAGCCTTTTTAGCCCTGCCCCCCACCTTCTTCTCACCTCTGCAAACTGGCTCAGCTACACATCCTTTATATTCAGAAACCGTGCACTTCCAGGCCCCCTGCAAGGATTCGGTGGCTTGGGGGACCTTTTCTTTGGCTTCTTCTTCTCTAGGGAGGAGTGCCTCAGCAGGGCTGTAGCAAGCTTTCTGCCTGGGCTGAGAGGAAGGAAAGGCTTCTGCATTAATCACACACAGCACCGTGTCAGGCACTGCCCAGGCCAGGTGGTGTAAGCCCTTGGACCCAAAATGCAGAGGCCGAATGCACCACTAAATTAATGTAGTGCTACATGGTGCAGTCCGAGACATTAAAGTTTTAAGAGTGCAATTGATTATATGTAGCTCAACTTTCAAACACACTGGTCAAGATGGATTGCAACAGTCACGCCATGGCACAGTGATGCATGTCAGCAGGCTCTCAGTTTTACTGTACAGAGGACTTGGCATTGGCTTTTAACTTACCAATAAACTACCCTAACACACTGCAAGAAGTGAGAAGGAAAAGGAACTACAAATCCAACAGTCACATGTAAAATAAAAGACTACACCAACTACACTACAGCTTGTCTGCTGCCAACAGCATTTGGTGTTAAAAAAAACATGATGGCTGCAATTGCTAAGAAAGGAAATACATCCTCAAACAGCCTGTTTTTTTAGGCTCATGTAGCTTCCGTAAGGTAAATCTGTCTTTTGCCTAGAATGTTCCTTATCTTACCTGAAATAACTGTCATCTTCAAACATCTGGAATTCCTCACTAATTATCAGTGCCTGGGGGATACTGTAGGATAAACATTCCTATCAATAGCTGAGAAAGCTACCTTTCTGAATTATATTTTGAACTCAAAATTGAAGTGGTGAGACACTGGAACAGGTTGCCTAGAGAAGTTGTGGATGCCCCATCCCTGGAAATGTTCAAGGCCAAGTTGGATGGGGTTTTGAGCAACCTGGTCTAGTGGGAGGTGTCCCTGCCCACAGTAGTGGGGTTGAAGCTAGATGAACTTTAAGGTCTCTTCCAAACCAAACTGTTTTATGATTCTTTGAAATATGGTTGTATCTTATTTGACATTGCTTTTCCCATCCTGGCCATGTGTTGTACTCAATATTTTCCACTGTTTTTTTGTTTGTTTGTTTGGTAGTAATTTCACAAAAAATATGATACCTAGCAGAATTTCACTGACATAAACTATTTCACTGATTGTTTAAAATCACTAGATCTGAAATACTTTTTCATTTTGCAGATGTGGAAAATTTTGCTGAAAGCAAAATTATCTCAGAGGAAAAGCAAACTTTAAATTACTATCACAAACTTCTGTTAGTTCTAGAAACCATGCTAGGAGCCTAAATTCCTCTTAAACTGGCATATTCCTAAAAAGTATTGAAAAGGATAGAAAAAATAGCACTTTGCTGTATTTTTCTAAACATCCTACAACACCCAAACCCCACTCCATCTCTGATGTCTGTGGGATTACAAAGTAAACAGGAATACCTAAGAACATAGTGACATATCTGAAGATTAACCCTCAGATATTTCAACCAGAGTAAACACTTTATAAGTTTCAAGAAGTCTCAAAGCAAGTGAGACCTACAGCTCTATTCCACCTCTTGGAAGACGTGAATATAGGCAGATATTCTTCTTAATATCACAATTTTTGAAGGATATTGTTAATGTGTCACTACAAGACATCCAGTGACAAGGAAGAAGTTGGTGTAACCCTGAGATAACCCTCAGAGTGTCTCATGCAAGCTTTGAACCCAGTGTGAAGCTTGATGATCTCTGAACAGATACAACTACTTTGTAATTTAATGCATGGCCACCTACTGAAAGCTGTGTCTGTTCCAGAATAGGCAGCACTGCTCTTGTAGAAACAGGCAGGCTTGTTTCAAGACCATCAGAATAAAGTCACATGCATGCCCACTACAAGGCAGCCTTCATGAGACCAAGGGAAGCACTTCACCACAAGAGCTTCGAGCTTACTGGAGAGTGGGTTTAGAAAACCCCAAGTTAAACGCCTTAAACACCAACATTTCCAGGAAGAACTGGATAGTTCTGTACACAACGTATATTGATGAGCCTTGCAGCACTGAGGCCAGGACACGGCAAGAGGTTTGTCATGTCACATGCAAGAGCGGAACCTGGATGATACAGATTTTGAAGGGCTCATTTATAGGTACTTAAGCATAAAAGACACCAATAAAGTATCATGTTTAAAAGCTGTGAGCAAAAATGTAGTTATACGACTTCTAATATCATTGGCAGCCAGTGAGATAAATCTCTGCTGCTCTGAAAGGGTGTCCATAAATAGCCATAGCATTCTCCAGCAAAGCACAGGACCTTTAAGGAAGGCCAGAATACTGCAGGAAGCTCTTACTCAATTATACCTGAAGTCAGTCAGCCATGAAGGATGCCCTACACAAGTCTCACACAAAAACTAACTGGAAATGGACTGAGAGGTTTGAAAGCAATGCTTCAGAAGAGAAAAGTCCCTCAAATCTATCATTTTGGGAGAGGGAAGGAAAACTACCAAAGATTTAACAGTAGAAAAAACATGCCTTGGAAAGCTTGCCTTGCTGTAGCTGTCTAAACTCACTAAGTGCAGCTTCCTGCCTAACCTCTGTTGCTCACAGGTAAACACTCCTGTTAAGAAGTTTTGCTCCCTCTCTTGAATCATGGACTTCAGAAGTCAGGGGATGCCGAACACAAGGCTGTAATTTGTAGAACACGGAATGGACAACATTGATGCAGTGCAATGAGCCATTTCCCCCCTCCCTACTGTGATTAATGGTGTGGACAGGAGGGCTGCTGGCCGAGCACACACACGATTCTGGCCCTGGAGGCATGGCCTATATAGAGCACTGTGTGAATGCTTGCATGAGAGATTGGCAGGCAGAGCAGCTCTGGGAGCCTTTGTTATTGTCCGGTTTACTCTTTCCTGAGCTCCTCCAGCTTGCACAATCTGTGTAGCCTCTGGGAAGGCAGCTTTAGAATTGGCTTACTTGATGGAAAAAGCTGTTCTTCTTGATGCATATGATGCAAAGTAATGTGACAATGATTGACAGCTAGAGGAGAAGAGGAGAAGAAAATTGAGTTAAGTTGGGTATTGTGTGAAGAAGCAGAAGGGAGAAGGCAAAAAAGAAGAATTCCTCATTACCACAGGACATGTACAGTGAGGGAGATAAGAGTTTCTGGGTTTTATAATAAAAATCATTATTAAAGTCAGTTAAGTTGACACAAGTTTATGATGATATAAATAGTACCCCAGTGATTACTGAATGTTTTTCTTCAAAACGTAATCTTCCTCAAACAGAAAATAATTAATAAATGTTGGAGGCTGACAGTGTACTCCCCCTTCACTCCCCCTTATGTTCACATTTGTGAGCAGGCCATGCAATGTGAATATAAACCACAGGGCCTAGTCCTATCTGCACTTCCCCTGATACACTGTGCTCCTCATGCATACATTTAGGGTGAGTCAGAACTTGCCTGCCAGCTTCTCTTTTCCTTCTCCCTTACGCTGCGGAGTCAGTTGTAATTTTTAGTGAATGATGCAATTACATTGCAATGTACCAGGCAAAATTGCACTGATGCTTTAGTGCTTTTTGAGTTTGGGTCTGAAAACAGAAGGAATGGCTGTAATTGATTCCATCAGCGTTGTTTTTTTTGTATTGAAACAAAAGTTAAAACCCAGAGAAACTTCCTTCCACTAGAAAAATGAACTCAAAATGTGGAGTCTCTCACTTTTTTGCTTTAGGAGATGGTACATGCCCAAGAGACATCCCATCTTATTTTATATCTTAGTTTATCTTCAGCAGACTGTTAGGTTCTGGACCACTGGCATGGAAAGCTGAAATCTTGGGGGAAAAGAAAAAGGGAGGGGCAGAAATTATAACGATTTGAAGACACTTGTGGCAAAACTAGAGATAGCAATATATATCAAAGAGAAAAAGACTTGAACAAATCCCAACTGGCTCTTATTCTTCATTAAGAGTAAAAAGACCCTTTTCCAGAGCTCCAGAAGGCATGCTAGGAATCGCTACTTATTGCCGCTATTTGGAAAGTTTTACAAGTGTCTCATAAGAATATGCCATGCTTGCATTCAGCCTAAGGGAACTCCCATCATTAGTAAACAGGTTATGCTGTAGTTTTCCTCCTGCTGCATATATGCAAGCAGCTCAGTACAACGAAGTCATAGGAGATAAGGTTAGGAAATTACATGCACAGTAGCTGCCTGTCTGTCAATACAGAAACCTTTTCTTCCAGAACAAAACCAAATGGTTTGGGTTTTTTTTTTTTTTTTTTGTTTAAATCCCAATCTTCTACAGTTACTAATATCAGTTCACATACCACAGTACACTCACTTTGATGTAGCATTAATATCAGTATTTTAACAAGTTCTGCATGCAATCATAATGCACTAAAACAGCAAAACATCTCCTCAAAACCTCTTAATTGCTAAGGGGACTAATTTCAGCATCTATCCCTCTGAAAATTCTAGAACTCAAACCTCTGTAATCCAGGGTTATCTCTGCAAAAGATCTGTTAGTCAAGATGGGTCATGACAGGCCAAACTTTGAAAGTATTTTCTGCTTTGAAATCACCTGGTAGGTCTCTCTATCATTCCTTAGGGATATGCAGTTCAAATAGTACAAGTCTTCAGGCCAGCTGAGTACATTCGCTACCATGTTCAGGGACAACTGCAACTACAAGAGACATGCACACATCTTTAGGGTAATTTCATATCTAATTTGGACCTTATCTACTCAGTCTACTTCACTGTTCATTTCTGCAGGCTACAATTCAGAGAGGAACTAATTCATGTGCTTAATCTAAGTCCATGACACCCTGTTATCATAGAAACTCGGTACCCAGCCTGTGCTGTACTGAATCGAAGTCCAAAGAACTCCCTTTAAAACTTCTGACCGTATAACATGATGGCAAAAAGACAGAGAAATTTGAAACCTCTCAAAATATCATATGGACCCCGGAGTGTCTTTGATTCTTGACATAAAAAGCTTCACATTTTGGCATGCAGAAAGAACTCCAAAACCAAAACACTTTAGGAAAGATCTAGTATTCAAAAGATACTCAGTCTTGGGGGCTCCTTCATTTTTGTTGCTACTTCATTATGAAGGAGGAAAGTTTCTTAACTTATCACATTAAACCAAAATTAGGTTGATCTGACCCTAGGGACAATGAGCTGATTCTAGGAACACATGAAAGTCCCCTGATACTTTTCAAGAAATAGTACAAGCAACAGTTCTCTTTTCCCCAGTTTCTCAAATACCCCTTTTCTACCCATCCACTGCTAAAATGAGAGATGTATGCTTAGAAATTCATCCTATGAAGTGTTCAAGACATTCTGATGGCTGCAATTTATCAACATAGATTACTGTACTTCACAGCAATGCTCCCATCATAAGAAAACACCATGTGCCCTAAATTGTCTGCTGCCCTCCCAATAATCAGCCTACTTTTTAAGATCTAGAGATTTGCTGATAAAGGACACCTCAGTGCATACAGCAAGAAAAAAAAATTGAATTTTATACACATCACTGGAAATGTCCACACACTGCTCTATTAATCTTTAGATTGGGGTCATTTTTCTCTTGAGATATGGTAACAGATTACTTCAAGAGAAAATGGGGAAGAGCACACAGACAGGGGCCTACTGAATACTAAGCAAGTTTGCCTCTTTCCACCTTGGTCTAAAAAATATCTAATTGCCAAATCTGCTGTTTACTCTGTACCAACCAACACTGATGCAGAAGGAGCACATGATATTTACTGACATCAGTCTGCCCCTGCATCTCCTCAAGCACTCTGTGCCGTAAGACCTGGTACTGCTCCTCTTCTCTCCCTGATCACAACACATTTTGCTGGTTCCAGCATCATTACTTACCTGCCCAAGAGCTCCTGAAATCCCATATCCAACATGCTTTGTAGTTCTTTTTTTTATTTTCTCTGGGAATCAAAACCTACTCTCTTCTGGAAAAGCACTCTGACCCCCTGTCTTTCTCCTGTGGAGATTCAGTCTCTAGCTACAGCATATGGGAAAGACTTTCTCTACCTCATTCCTCAATCCCTCTGGATGAGTCTCTGCATGGTACCAGACTTCAAGCCCCGTATTTAATGTCCTTTTGTTTCAGGACATTTAAAACTGCATGAGGAAAAACATACATGAAAGTGCCTGGGAGTAAATAATGAAGGGAAGTGGCTTCATGTTCTTCAGTGCCTTTGCCAGTCTTGATTTTCATAGTATTATTCCCATGTGTGAAAATTGTGATTACCAGCAGCAGAGGAAATGCCCACCACTGTGCTTAGAGGCACACTTCTCCATCCACAAAACAAAATCAGTGGAGTGCCCTTTGTGCAAATCACAGAACAGTGTGAGTTGGAAAGGCCCCAGATGGATCAATCAAGTCCAGCTCTTAACTGAATAGGCCATATGGGGATTGAGCCCATGACCTTGGCATTAATTGCATCATGCTTGCATCAAATGACCAAGTGCAAGAGTGTTGTGCCTTTGCTCTTGAGGGTACAGCCCTATATCCTTGGAGGATCCCTGCTGGATTCCTTCTCTCACTGTTTTATTCTGCAGCCAAGGAGATGCTCCACCAGGGTGGAAGAAAAGCACATACACTCCTACTCAGCTGAACTGCCTGTGGGGCTGTGGCTAAAGGCATAAACTAAAGCAGTGCCAAGCTGCTGCATGGAATGTTGGCAGCCAGCCTGCCTCCTGAGATGGCTCAGGAACCCCTGCACAGGGAAGGACAATTCAGTGGTTTAATGACACCACTGCTTGGCATCTCTGCAGTTCCTCTGGTATGTTTGCACCTTCACAGAGCCTCAAAATGAAGCTCTTCTGATGTACTTCTGTCTGCTCATGGTAACCTCAAAATGCCTCCTCCTATGTAACACAGAATGCACTGGCCATGCGGAGGTTAAAGGATTCTGTTTGGATTTTCACTGCATCTTCCTCCTTCTAAGAAATCAATGTAAGGTTTTCTGTTATTGCCCATACAAGTTTCCCAGGACACACACAGCTTTAAATGATGACTTAATGTCTTTAAAGTTTTAGGCTTTGCATTGTCAGCTAGGAAAATCTATGATAAGGGTGAACACATTTTGAGTTTTTTGAGACAATGCAGACTGGACTTTACTGAGAGAGAAGAAAGGTATTTCTATGAGGAGCAAGTTAAAGTATTACCAGGTAGGCCCATATATAATGGGACTGTATAACACCACCTATTTCTAACATATTCTCTAATGGTCCTGCTCTATTTCAGTCTTGAACCCCTAAATGTCACTTGTCCTGTGAGAGACTGCTACAGACCCTCATTGATATTAATGACATCTGCTTCACACAGCCAGCAAGCCCTCGACGTCACGAGACAGAGCTTTAGATGGGGAGATGCTCCCATTATACTTTATCACAGACAATGTGAACTTCTGCCTCTCCTCACTCTGGGAACATCACCTCAATTCCACAGCAAGGATGACTAGCTCACTCTTGCTGCTTCTTGCTGTTTAGATGCTACACACCTTATTTTGCATAGCCTTCTCCCTCTGTTTCATGGCTTGTGCCAGTCCCATAATTTCATGGAGGGAAAAGAACTTTGCTTCTTGGGAGAAGTTGCACAAATGAATAATAGAAGTCTATGGACTTCTATTATTCTGTAAAAATAGACACTGAGAAAGACCCAGCACGTATTGGTCATACCTGGATGCTAAACCACAGGCAAAGTAGGTTTTGGCTCGCAGTAGTGGTGTTGATTGTCTGCACACAACCCTTTGAGCATCAACTTTGAAAGCTTTTTTTACACTAAGTAGGTCATAATTTTTGTTCCCAAGTCACTGTGCAGAGAGAAAGGAAAAATCACTGGGGCATCCAGTGACATTATGGGGGAGAGGATGAAGGTAAAAGGACAGTGCTTATTTCTTCATTAAAGCAAAGCATCTGCCACTTTGTTAATATTCCAGTATGCCCTGCTCCCAGAGAACTGTGAAGACAGCAGTGATTAAAGGCAGCTCTGACTGGGGAAAATGTATGTTACACTGGCCTCAAAAGTGTAATTCAAAATTTATGCTGCTGAATGGTCTACACTCTAATCCAAGGAACCATCTGTGTAGACGTAGGTGCAGCACAAACACAGTCTCAGGAGAGGCACCCTGGACTTACCGTCAGCGTGACAGGGAACAAAAGATGACGGTCCACTGTCAACCCCTGCTGCCTAAAAAATAATTTCATGCAAAGCTTATGACCCAGGAGGTAAAAAGTTACTGAACCTGGTCCTCAGAGAGGCCACTGCCCTGACCTATCAGCTGTAATTGCTCAAAGAAGCCACCACAGGCTGCTCAGGGCGGTTGTGCTGTAAATAGGCAGCTGTGAACACAGGAGACTACAGTGGCTTCCTGCCAAAAATCTGCATTTTAATAACTTTGTAATTGCATATTTTTGCAATCTGTTGACTCTGACTTATTTTAAGAACATCCAAAGAATAAAACAGTATCACCACCAGATTTTCTGGTACTTTAAATTTCACAATGAAGTTTGCATCAACTCAGTAATTACTGTGAATAATTCATAATAAAGGTTATAATGATGTGACACATTCTAGTAAATCCCTGAAATTTAGGATGTGGAAGTGATAAAAACAAAATAAAAATGAAATTCAATAGTAAATATTAGAAGAAAAATAATTAAATTCCATAATTAAAAAAACAGATTGCAAAACCAGCCTGGGTGATGGTGTTGCTATCAAGCTCATGTAATTTCATTAGGAGTTATTTGCTTTAAAGATGAAGAATAATTTTAGCAAAAATGGCCCTGATCCTGCAAATGTCAGCATCCACAGGCAAAACCATGCACGTGAATAGTCTACTGTACAATGGGACCACTTGTGTGAAACCCTTTGCAACACCGAGGCTCGAGTCACAGTTTGCACAACAAAACACTTGAAACAATTATCTATCTTAATAAAAATAATGTGGAATTAAATCCACTTTTACTTGGTTGTGCTTTTCAGATTAGTGCTATGAACAATATATTGCGTATGGGATCCAGAAGAAGTTTCAAACTATCCAAGTCCCTTTGCTTAAAGAAACAAACATGTTTTGGCTCACCTTAGCTCACTGTACCCTTTCCATCCAATATTCTGAAACCACGATCCCTACAGAAGACTTCCAGGGAAGGCCACAAGACACCTAGATGCAGTATGTCTTTCATGTACTTACAAGGTTTGAGAGATCTTGAAAATCTTGTTTCACTTGAAATTGAACTTTTGACATCTTCCCTCTATACAGATACATTGACTGGCCATTCCAAGTTAACCAATTGAACTTTACTACTTAAATGTAAAAATATTCAAGTTCAGTTTTGTGTTTGTAATGCCCTTCTTAAGTCAGAATTTTAACAATGGAAAGGCTTGTTGTTCCATTTAATGAGTGGAAGAATGAAAGCTCAGTTCTCTTACCCCTCTTTCCAATGAGGCAGGAGGCTGAAATTAAAATTAAATCTGTAGCTTCCAAGACTAGAAGCTATCTAAGGAACTGCCTCATAATAAAGCAGATAAGTAGTTATAACTTAGAGTGTACCTCCCCAAAGGTTGATCAGGCTGAATGGGCTCTGACTGGCTCCTTTTCTTCCCTAATCCTGAAAAGTAGTGACAAAAGCCCCCAGTGGGCAGGTGAATTTGCCCCAGTACACCCTGGGAAGGACAGTGAAAGGCTGCCAGAGCTATGATTGAAGGTTCAGCTACACCAATTCAGCCCAAAAGGTGTTGGGCTTTTTGTTGTCATCTTTCCCTCTGCCTCCTAGTTGTCATTCCTTGTCGTTAGAGCTTATTTCCTCAGTAAAGGTGTGTTTGCCAGCAAGAGAGGGAAAGTGCTGGGCGACAGATCCTGGTGACAGATTTGCCACACATAATGATACGCAGATGTGATTTTCATTCTGATTTGCAAAAGGAAATGCACTGTTTTTTACCCAATTCTGACGAATTAGAAAATGTAAGGATTTTTTTTTTTTTTACCCTGACTATTTAGCAATACTTTTCTTGAAAGCTTGTTGCAACTATTTTTCTGTTTTCTCATTAATTCTCTTCCATAGTCACTATACGTACCTCAGCTCTCCAGTTTGGAACAGTATCATGTAGCCCCAGTAAATACACCAGTTTTTACCAACAATGAATGAAGTATTCAGAGAGAATAAACTAGAGTTGCAAGGATTTAACACTGGTCACTCAATACAGCAGAATAAACACAAGATCCTAGAAGGATGGCAGCCATCGTAGATGAGACAGATTTATGATATTTGTGGAGTGCAAACTCCCCCCACCTTCCTAACGCCACGACTTCTCTAGTGGCAAGGGAAACACAGCAGTTGTTTCATCCCCTTGTCAGCTCCAAGAAGCAATCTGAAGAGCTCTATTCACTTAGAAATGTAAAATAATGCACAGTGAAAAACCATACTTGAATTGTTCTCCCTCACTCATCCACGATGAAACCTTCATCGCCAGGCAGCAACCGCAACACTTTCTAGCAGGGGCTTCCAGTGGCTGCTTCAAGGCTCAGCAATGCCATAGGAGGAAAGTAACACTTAATTTTACTTCTTTATTGGTGGGTGGGAGGGATGGGAATGTAACAAATGACCCCTGACATAAGGCATTTCGTGGAGAATTGACCAGTTGGGATTAATGGCCCTTGGCTGAATCTGGGCTATAATATTTTTCAGCCAGCCATTAATTTTCAGGAAATGTTCTAATCCTCAGCCATTATTACTTAAATAAAAACATATATTGTATATATGGTCAAATCAAATTACAGCTAGAATTTTGCCAAGCACAGATAAGGGTGTAAATTTACTGTGTTATTAAGGCCTTTCCTTTTATGCTCAGATATCTATAGTTTGGTAGTGGGAATGACTGTACATGTTAGGGGAAAACTCACCTCGGCTTTGTCCTTGTGTAAAGCGATCACGGGACTAGAAGTTGGGATAACTAATTCTAAAAAAATCATCATCAATTACCTCAATTTTTCTGTTATAATCATGAAAAATAGCAGTGTACATGTGTGTACACTTTTTCTGTTATAATCATGAAAAATAGCAGTGTACTCACAGATGTTCACTGTAATTACACTCAATGGTATGTATATTTATCACACAAAAATATATACAGTACATCAAACACAAGGAGGGTGGCATGGCATTTTTGCAGTGAATTTGGGCTGCATATATTAATTACGCACATGAAAGCTGTAATTGTATAGTGCAGATCATCCTAAAGAAAGGTTAATAAACCTTTCCTATCACACATACACTCCCCGGTTTTTGCCACACATTGCAGGAGCACCAATTTATGAAAAGGAATTTAGCAAAATTTTATGGAAGCTATTGCTTGCAAGACTGAGTCTTTTTTTATTGGTGATAGATTCAGCTGCCATTGGTGAGGCCATACAGTGATTTGAGAAGGAAAAAGACTATCACCAATAAAATTTTAGAAGCCTTTATAAATGACTGAAAATAGGTTTTCTATATAAGTGCCTTGACTTGAAAATGTCATGGTAAGGACTGGACCCATGAGAGGTATACATTCCAGTGTTAGTATTAATGGATTGTCTTACCAATAGAGAGAAGGAATTTATAAACTTACAAAGCATCTATGCAGAGCCAAGGATGATCCACAGATATCTAACTTTAAAATCTTGAATGCTTTTTATGTATACAGAAGTGATGTTCTTGTCTGGAGATGTTTTACCTTTATGAGATGCTCTGTTTTCCTTCCAGAGAGCCTGGCACAGTGAGCCTCAGGCTGTATCCTTAGGGGTGGCCTCACCGAGGACATAACAGAGGGTGGACTGATTTTGAGGTGACAAAGCTCAGGAAGGAGTGGTGAAGCTTCAGTTACCCAGCAGCAATGGGAGACTAATGCCATTCCCTGCCTTTGAGGAGCAGCAGGGCTGGACATCAACTCCCACTGATGTCCCTCAGCACCTGAGGCTGATGGGACCTCTGCAGTGCATGCCAGTCGCCCCAACACCCCTGATGGGAGGTACTGGGTTCTGCACTGTTTTTACAATGCCACTTGCAGAAAATGAAGGACATTCTAAATCTACACCATGGAAGGACACATACCGATCTAATTTATGCTGAAATGTGCATTACTTCATGTCAGTTTGTGGGCATGCAGCCCCTGGCCCTGCCCCTCACCTCCCTGTGTCAGTGCTGAGCTCCCTTGCACCCTCAGTGTGGTGGCCTTGAGGTTCTCTGACCATTCCTCTTCCCTCTCACACCCAGCCTTTCGTCTTGCCCTTGTCTCCTGTGGGGGCTGGCAAGCTCGTGCTTCATCCAGTTACCACATTCAGCCACTTCACGCTCCCTTTCCCGCACCAGGAAATACTTTGTCTTTTAGCAAAATAACAGCATGAATCTTCCAAGTTACCTAGCACCTGCAGTTTGCCAAGTGAGAAGGAAATCTGCCCAAAGCACGTACCGACAGGGCTGTTCCAGAAAGAGTTGCAGCTTTCCAAATAACTTGCTATTCCTAACGTCTTCCATGGTGGTCTGCCTCACGCCCTGTTAGTTCTGTGGATTGCAGAAAGACTTCCAAGCAGCGTGATATTAAATGCTCTAAAAGACGACAAAACCAGGATGGGGCCCAGTGTAATGTGAGCTTTATACGAATACACAGTCAGTGAAATAATGACTTACTGCCTCTGCACTTCATGGGCATGTTTGAAACAAAGGAAAATTCAGCTGGCATGTTCTGATTCACCTTGGCCTTCTTCAGCCTTGTGCTTAATGTAGTCTCTGATATGCAAACCCATTTTATCAAGTCTCAAGAGATTATTCTGGCTGGTACTAATGACTGAGCTAAAAAAATCAGGTTTGATTAGGCTCTGATGTTGAAGAGCTGCATATTCAGCTCTAAATTTGTATTTCCTGGCATTTATTGCCCATTTTCTGTGAACACATACAGCTGACAAAAAGAAGTGCTTTGTAAGGACACAACTCTGGACAGAATTTACTCTCAAATCCTGCCCATGTGCACTCTGGGAATCCAATGCACCACAACTGAGAAGGCGGCCAAGACCTTCTTTCCTTTTTCACTCTTTGTACTGAAATGAACCTTTTTTACCATACTGCGTTAACCCGTAAGAAAATCAGAAAGCAAACATTAATTTCTGCCATAAAAGCAATGAGCAAATGTAGCAAATATTTTATGTTGTAATTTCTGTAATCAATACAATAAAAGTTGGTGAAAAATGCACCCCCTTAAAACGCATTGAAACCTGTAATGAAGTTAATAGTAATCATAATGTTTAATTCACCAAACGGATGGAGCATAAGAGATCATCCACTGTGAAAAATACAATTCAAACATTCTTAGAGCCCTAGAATAATGCAAAAACAATAGAGAATAAAAGTGTATTTATATGCCACAGACTGAAGTTCTTTTCTGGGTAGAGAAAAGGCAGGAAGACACCATGAGGTGATATTGTCATGTTCCCTAGGTGTACAAACTACTTAAAAAACAATTAGGTAAGAAGATTCATACTTTGCTATTTTTTCCCCCACAAACCAGTATGTCTTATCAGCATTACAAAGAAAGGTATCACCTAGGAGACAGAGCAAACAGCAATGCTGTTTAAATTAATACTCCTTTTAAATTTTTAAAAGGAAACTTTTTTCCCTAGCTGTGACCCTTGGCTAATGCAAATCCACTTGCTTCTATTGCTTCATTCTCCTTGCTTTATTTTGCTATGTTATTCAATAGATTCAATTCTTTTTATAAGACTGAGAGCCTTTAGAAGCAGGGATTGTACATATGCTTTATGTTCATAGAATGATCCTTAAGCCTTGTTTCCAGCTTCTAAACAAGCCTCAAAGCCTCGTTTATAGATACAGCAATGACTGAAAAATGAAATTTCATCAGCTCAGGAATACAACCCATAAGATGCAAGACAGATAGGTATCCAAGTAGGTAGTTTGATTTTAGAAGTAAGAATCCCATACTTCCAAAAACTTTAGTAGATTTTTTAGTAATTTGTGCCACACCTAAACAAAGTAAGGATGGATTAAGGGGTGATATTGCCAAGATTTCTGGATATCTTTATATGTAATGATTGTTGAACATGATTAGCAGAGGGTCTTTTTGTTAAGTATTTCTGAAAAATCAGGACACTTAGTACCAGGTTTAATTTTGGCTTGTAAACATTTTGATCACAGTGGCATAGAAAAGGCATAGTTAGGGGAAAAATACCTAATACCTTTTTCAATTTAGAACCACTGTACTATTATTCTCCATATCAGCCAAAACTACTCCAACTTCCTTATGCACATGAAAATAACACCACACACTGAGAAGCAATTACCAGCTCCTGTGTGATGAGTCCCTTATGCTTGTAATTAATGTGTTTCAGCTTAACAACAAAACAAATCTGAAATTAATAAGTGTTTTGTTACACTTTCTTTGTTGAACAAAGAAAACCCACCAGGCAGGCAAAGAAGAGCTATATCAACATATCTTCTCACAGTTTTCAAACCTTTTTAGTCTAGGTTATAAGATAAAGATGGTAGAGGAAAAGAATTGCTCTTAATGCCTTGAATGGTACAATGATGTTGCCAGCTTGAAATGATTAGCTACTTGTTAATACAATGCTGAAGTGATTTTTCCCATGTCAGTCTTCACATACATGGATTTTGCATACACACACACGATATGAAAGTATGTCATAAAAAAATAAACCAAAAGCACCATTAACAGTCTCATCTAGTCACATTCAACTGATGCTGATGAGAACTACTTGCCTCCTTTTATACTTGTACATTAAGATATGATTTTAAACACTCACGCAGGAGCTATTTTTTTCTCCCATTTCCCGCCTCTTGGATACTGAGGTTTTATTCAGACCCTCACGATTCTGTGAGTTGTTTTGCCTGTGGAATATTCTGGACCTGACTTTGCACTGTATTTATTTCAGCAATGATGAGGTTTTTGTCCAACACAGCTCCAGTTGTGGTGATGCTTATGGTGATTCAGCCCTGGTGTCTGAAATGCTTTGAAATCTCACAAGGTGAGAAACAGCACAAGTTTGCTTGCTGTTGGTATTCAGGCCTTTTGTTCACCCCTGACTGAACAGGCACTGTGGGTGAGGATTTTGACTGGGAAAGAGAAATTTCGGGCCAAAACCCTACAGTGAGATGTGGTCTCCAGAGAGGTTAACAAGATCTTCAAAACAGCAAAGATAGATTGTTGCTTCCCAGTAGCACTGTGATCCACTTAGCTGAAGCATACAAAAAAAAAAAAAAATTGCTCCTTCTGCTTTCTGATGCCTTTCATCATTCTTTATGTAGGAAAGTAAATAGCTGATGCTAGCCCAGCACCTGGCCAGTCATTGCCCTGTTCATAAATCAGAATAAAGCAAACATCACTTTCTCCACAGTGTAATCAGGACACAAGTTCCCAGTGCATGGTACTTTCAGCTGTCAGCTTTCCGTATTTATCTTGTCTTTTGGAAATCAATCCTATGCAATGTGAACATGGAGAGGTGGAAATGAAGAGGAGAAATTTTCACAGTATCACTCCTCAAGTTTACTTATCTTGTAAATCCATAAGGTACCTCTCATGCTCATGTAATGAGCATGTTATAAATAAAAAAAAGAGAAAGAAATCACCTCTGCAAAGTAAAATCAACAACAAATCTAATGCTTTCCTCCTAGTAAATGCTAGAAAAATGCAAGGAAAAGAGATCCCTCCCTCTTAAATATTTTAAGGCAATATCTTTATGAGAACATAACTCATTGAGTATGCTTCCAGTATTACAGACAAAAAAAGTTTTCCTTAAAACTCAAGTTATACCAGAAAAGAAACAAGAAAAAGTTATTTATGGTAGACCAAAGGGTTTCTCACATGGAATCAGACCTGTATAAATAAAGCCATTGTATTAGGTAATTGTATTATTGAGTATTAACTCAGTTGCAGCTTTGGCTGTAACTGACATATAACTGTTAGAGCAACCTATTTACGAAGATGGCTTCCATCAGTCATGACAGGCTATTTACTTCCAAATGCTGAAACTTACAGTTCAGCTTCCTTTTACGTGGCCCAAAGAAGATTTGGAGATAAGCAAAGGACGGACCTCAGGACTTCAACTGGTGTCAACAGACAAAAATGTGTATTTATTTTATAAAACTTTGATAAACTCTTTAATACTGTTTTAGCTTTTACTTGTATCATGTTCTAACACCTCACAAACAAGCACAATGCAAATGCATTCAAACAACAGAACTTCCTCTAATAGTCCCAAGAGTAAATATTCATAACATTTTCTTTAGACATCTAATTTGATGTCTAAATAAGAATAACTCCAGAATCGCACAGAATAACCCCAGCACTGCCTTGCACCATGGAGGAACCGAGCTACCTAACCTTAAGCATCAAAACCATACCTAAACTGTAAGCATAAAGTGATCCAAAACAGGTACTGGAGATGCCCTAAAAGAGGTTTCCAGAGGACACTTCTAAGCCACTGATGATTCACTGCTCATGACCCTCTTGCAGATCATGGATCAAGAGCACATGGAAACGGAAGGCCCAACAACAGTGACACAGAGAGGTGTAAATAATTGCAGTGTCCATCTTGAAAATGAAGTAATTCTCTTTATAACTTTTAAACAGACCTGAAACCTGTATTCTCAAGGATAGGCCATCAGTGAAGAGGTGGACATTTTCTCCCCTATTGCAGCTCACATTTCTCAGTTCAAGAGAATTCAGCTTGGTGTCATCCAGAGGGGCAAATTTCTAGGGGAGGCAGACCACTAAAAATCTTGTGGTAAGACATACCAGCTGGTATTTGCTCTTGCTACTCACCTGCAGATGCTGTGGAGTGGAAAAACGAAGAGACAGCCAAAACACAAGTGAAGTTTAAATGAGACTGGTGTGAATCATGACTGCAATAACCAGCTCACCTGGGGCATGTCTCCTATGTGTAGGCAGGAGCTCAATCAAAGCAGTCTGGTATAAATGATGTGATTTTAGAGAAAATGACTTGAGCTAACTCAACCTGGTATGTGAACATTTTGTGTTGATCAAAACCTGAAAAAAAATCAATACAAAATGAAAATTTAACTGGTCAAGCTTTGAGTAGTGGCAGACTCTGACATTTAGATCCAAGCACTGCAGGCAGACATCTCTTTTCAGGTACAGGCCTGTCTCCAAATCAGATGCTCATTTCACCTGCTTGGCACAGCAGGCCTTTAAATTGACTGTCCCTTACTTCCCCTGGACACAAAAATAAATCAGGTTAGCTCAGCCCAACAAGTGAACCTGCTAAAGCTAGCCTGGCCTGCAGCAGATCAGGAACTGTTCAGGTGCCCTGCTCTGACAGCAGACTGATGGGGTAGCAAGTCCCGTAGAGGAGGATGAGGGAGTAGTGAAGCACCTCTCCCACTAGGTTGCATCAGGTCCACAGGGGCCACAGCCTCAGGAAAATGCAAGGATCTACATTAAGGGCCTGCTGTGCTAATCCATCATGATAGGACAACCTCAAGGCTTCTCCTTCCTTCTTTGCATTTGGAGCCTGGGTAAAACACACCAGCCTTGATTCCCATGCACACAGCCCAGGTAAATGCTTAAAGCCCGCGGACAACCTTTAGTGAAAAACTCTCCTTTTCCAACAAAACGCTGAAGTACATAAGCAAGAAGCTCCAATTCAAACCAGCAGCCTTCTCCATATCCCTTATGGCAGGTGAGTAATAGAGAGACCCTGAACTACATATGTGAACCACTTAACTGATCCTGGTATGTAGGGTACTAATTATGCAAGAAGGTTTTAAAAAAAGTCCTCGTTGACAAAATGAGTAGCGTATTTCCTGCCACAAAGGGTCTTTCAATACTCTTCATGTTCACATCAGACTACCTGAGTTGCTCTTACACTTCCCATCTTCTTTTCTCTCCTACCCTCAATCTATAGCTCATGGAGCTTTGGCTGTGCTTGGGTTAATGGGCTCCATTTTCAGCCATCTTCTCACTTGCCAGGCAGAACTGAGCTATGTCTTGGGGAGAACTGTACAAATACAAGAAAAACTGAACTAAAATTAAACAGCTTTCCTTTGTTGGTAAAGGCTTACACAGGATGCTACAATAGGCATTTTATTAAAACCTAAAATAAATAAATATAAGCTGTTCCTGGCGTAGTAAATATGACATCACTTTTTATGTAACCCAAGGATTGAAAAGAGAAGAAAAAAAACCCCAAACAAAAAAGGTGATAGAACAAAACAGTCACTACACCTTGGTAAAAGTGAAGTTACTTACACTAAAACATAAAGCAATATTTGTACCCTTTGTCCTGGTTGATCAGCAGGCAGTAATTATTTGTTCATTAGCTGCTCAGATCACCATAATCTGGTGATATGCTCAGAAATGGCTAGGGAGTAGACAAAGAAATTTTTCTCCCAAGAAATCAATTTGGCTCCTTCAAGAAAACATGATTAATGTTTTCTTGGGATGCTGCCTGCACCGGAAGGGCAGCTATGTCTTTAGACATTATTAATATAGAGTGCACTCCTGCTATAAAACTCTCTCAGGTAAAGCCAGCTATGACAGAATTACTGACCTGTCAAACTTCACCAATTTGCTTTCTAACACTGAGACCATCCAACCCATGTGAGTGCTTACCAAAGCTGCTATTTCTCACTACTCCTGCCTGGCAACGCCGCCTGCCCACTAACAGGCATGGGGAGGTGGACAGGGTTTTTCTTCTGCATACGTGCATAAAGGTGTGGAAACTTGGACAACATGTAACAAACCACAGTCACTTAGGTGCTGAACACACTCTTACATGAGACACTTAAACTGCTCCAGGATGAGGGATATATTTCGGTTTTCCTTTCCAAGGTGAGAAATAAGAATCACTGAATTTATCATACAAATTTACTGCTTTGGAAATGGGTATTTGAATAGTTTTCTCCCTTTTATTTTGGACATTTCTACAGGTCTTCTCTCATTGAAAGCCTACCTAATGGCATGATGAAAGTGTATACTTAAACTTTCAGAGTCACCAAGACGTGTACCTACACTATACCTAGAAATGCTAGGACCTGAATGCGCATTTTTATGTATGCAAATAGTGATCCTAGAAAACAGCATCAAGCCTTTTTTTTTGTGTTAAAACAGAAACTCACCAAAAATACAGACCTCACAGCTTTTCCCTATGAGAAAAGACATTGTAGATGCCTATGGAAAAGTTTCTTACTACTACAATTTAAGACAATTTATTCTCAAGATGTCAACTGAGCAATAAAACACAAGTAACCATAAAGTATTCAGAAACTTTTCTGCAGTTTGCTGTACTTCTTTATCCAAGATATTTTTATGTGTGTGCAAATGAGCACATACATTATCTGACTTGTCATTAGCTTATCTAAATCTTGACATGAAGTATAAATTGTTAATGACGTGCCACTGAGAAATGTCAAAAGTATATAGCAGGGCCAAAAGTAACTGCTAAGAGGTAAACAGGAAAACTTTCCACGGCATCTTCTTTCCTGCTGTAAAAATGTATAGTAATACTAGTTAAACAATCTTCACACAGCACTAAACAGGTGAAAGAGTAGAAAAATCATTTGTTCACAACAATACTTAGGGGAAAAATTAAATTCCTAAAATGAATCCTGGAATAGTCAGTCCTAATTCTTCTTTCATGACAGAAACCTTCAGATTCTCATGTCTTTAGCACTACCGTTGGCAACTGATCACTAAGCAGGATAATTGCACTCTAGTGCCATCCTTGATTTTACACTGCATTTGGATAAACTGGTTTGCTTAAAACAAGGGTTTATTGCTTTTGTTATTTTTTTATCATTTTAGTTAACTGCAGAAGGAAGGGCCTAAATCATAAGCATTGTTACATATGAATACACCAAGATTTGAAGAACAGTTGCTATAGGCCTGGAGTTTGACAGGGATTACCCATCTAATGAAAAAGTAAGAAAACTGTACTCTGTAACACCAAGGTATATCCCAGGGAAGAAGGAGGGAGAGTTGGAGGGATACTGCCTAGCTTCTTTCTTGTGACCCATTCAGATGCCACAAGCTCTGAGATAAACAGGAAGATGTTAGTTTCCACTTTGTGTTGATGATGTAGAAGCAGGGGAGTGTTGCTCTTTCCCCCTAGAGAAGGGGAGGGTCATCACACATCTCCCTGCGTCAGGCACACATGGATATACAGTCAGCACAGATGCTCTTAAGGTGTTGCAGTTTAAACACCACCTCTTCCTCAAGGCTGCATGAAATCAATGTCAAGCTCATCCTGGCTTCTAGTGGTTACAGCATAAACCCAAAGGTACCCTACTGAGGTGAAGCGAGTCATTTATGACTTATATCAGCTAAAGCAAAGCAAAGCCAAATACAGTAACCTCTGTAGCCCACAGCTCATGTACTCCTTGTAAATACGTGTGACCCTGAAAGCTTATCAAACCTCTTTGAGGAAATATTTACTTTGTGAACTGCATGTTTCAAAGTCACATTTCACATCCAGCACATGTTCATACTGAAGTCTGCACACTAGCAACTTGGCCCACCAGTCTCCTACCTGCAGCATCGACTCTCCAGCTAGCAAAGCTGCCCTGCTTCCTCAAGACTTTTAGGCTTTGCATCAGTTTTAGAGCTCAGTGCTCTCTGATCGAGGTCTAACATACTGTAGAAGCTTATGGAGAACATCAGATACTTTTTAACTGAGAAAGAAGATTTATTTCACATGAGCAGTTTTCATTCAGTTTGCAGGAATGCTGGTTTGCAGGGTGCATAGATATCCCATGATATTATGCATTGTGTCCTCAGCTACGGGCCCTTGTTATTACTACTGAAAAAGCTGTTCAGTAATACTTCATGAAAAAATGCCTCTTCCACTTGTCCAAGGTTTCCTAGAGTACTCTGGTACTCATTGGAGAAAGAGGAAAGCAAGAGCACAAAGAACAGGGCTGAAGAGCCAAACTAGATGGCATCAAGCCATCATAAGAATATGTGGAATATGAAAACAGTAGCAGAAGTAGAGACTTACAAGTGCCAAAGTTTGATGTCCTGGAGGCTAAGTTAAATCAGAACCAAATTTCTGCATTAAGGGAAAACAACAAGAAATTTGTCCAGAATGTTGTACTTGGAAAACCTGCTGATTCAGCAAGTCTGTCAAATGATTGCTACATATAACATCGGTAATTAACCTCCAGATATTAAACTTCCTTTTTGTATTTACTGCCATTCAAATGCAGACACATGGACTGCATTTTTTCTACTTCCTCCAAGGAAGTGGACATGCTCAAGAAATTAGATTTAGTCAAAGGATAGGTTTAGGGCACAATATTTCATTTTAATCTAAAACTAGAATCTTGAAGTTTTAAGGACAGATTTGTCAAACAAGCATGTAAAAACAGGAGATTTCCAAGGTATCATATAATTAAAAGAGAAAAAAAATTACACATTGAAGAACACAGACATCTACTAATCCTGGCCAGAAATCAAGACCATTGTATTACCTAAGTAAAGTAAGGATTCTTTTTAGTCCAAGAAACCTAGGAAAGTTGAAACTATAACTATGGCAAGTGACTAACCCTAAAATTTCTAAGCCTCCCAAGTGCCTTGAGGATGTGCCAAAGCATGGAATACAACAGGAGTCATGTATGTTCCAGTCGTCCCTTTAAAAATATCTCCAAAATACTCCAGTTAATAGCAGTGATCTTTCCAAAACATGATTGAGAATAGGTTGCTCTCAGGAAGGAGAGGACCTGACACTATCAGTAGTACTGGTGGTTCAGAAATAGAACAACTTGATATTATCCAGGGTATGATGCCTAATAACAGCTTTTGTTCTTTAAATAATAAAGTTGCTAGAGAGACTGAGTTTCAGGGAAGAGGAACAAATTATTCTCTTTACTTTAAACTATCTTTGAGGACCATTCCTTGCCTCCTGCAGGAGGTGGAGCAGGGCACCAAATAGTGTTTCCAGCAAAGCTGAAAATGAGGAAGGTGCTAACAGTCAGACTCCTAAATTAATTCTTAATTCCCTGTTCTAGTGCTCACTCTCATTATGCCCTGGAATGAAACAAACAAACTAAAAGAACCCACAAAAATAGAAGAAAAATCACAACGCAGCAACTATTCATAGTAAGGAAGAAAAGGAGTTTAAAAAGTTTGGGAAAAACAAGGGTCAGTTCCCTCCACACTTTTCATGCAAATTATATAATTATATTTTCAACCTTTATCACAGATTTCAATGTACAAATCTTCTGAATTCAGAAATGGATTTTAAAAAGATTGACAGCTTTAATAGCTATTCAAAATGTTGAACAGCACTGAGCTCAGAACAGAGGAGAGTCTAAGCAGGGCTGCTATTAAGCTTGAGCAATTAACTGACCTTCTGTTCTATTAAAAAGTATAAAAATTTCAGAGGAATAAAGTTCACATTATCTTGTTGGATATTTTTGTCTTTTGCACAAGTGATCTTTAAAATCAAAATTTATTAAAAAGGCTTAGGATTAAATGATCTGATTTACAGGCAGTAAAAAAACATAGAAAAAGCAAGTGCTGTATCTTGGTTAGCATGAAAATGCCACAAGGGCACTCATTTTTCAGTTTTTTGTGTTGCACCAATTATTAATAAAAGACTTTAGAAAATAAGCAATTTGCATTAAGAAAACATTAAGAAAGTGTTTTTCAGCACAGTAATGGTCATCTTTAGAGTTCATCAGATGTGTGAGATGGCCAACCATTCCCCAAGCAGCCAATTTCAAATTCTCCTGAGGACAGGAGAAGGAAACAGTTTGACCTTGGAAAAATCTCTAAATAAAGTATGGACTTACAAACACACACATTTGCATCTGCAATGAAAATCCTCTGACCATACAAAGAAATAAGAATGATGGCAATTCATAAAATACTTCTTCTGAAAAAAATACTTCACCCAGGAGAGGAAATGAGGGTGAGATTCATCTGAGTAAATGCAAACACAGCTACAATGCCCTCAGGCTGTAACTGCAGAGGAGGTGTGACTCATCTTAAGCTAAACTTGTGAGGTAAATCAAATAAATGATACTTTCAAACTGCCCACTCATCTTCTGAGCATAAAAGGAGCAACTGTGACTTGCTAGCTGCAGAAGTACAATGTTTGGCAAGATGAATCACAGCATAGGTATCTAAATTTTCCTAAGAGCACCACTGAGGACAGACGATTTGTCCCTTAATCCCCTGTCCCTTCTCTCTTTGCAAATGTTATATTTCCTACATATTTTCCCAGTTATATTTCGAGAAAAATGCAATAACTGTTACAAGTCTGAAATATCTACATCAAAATGTTTGTAATGGGTTATGTATGTATGGATAGATGGATCTCTGGATCCTCTGCTATGTAGTCAAGGATGCAATAGTGTTCCACCTGATTGTACATATATCATAAAAATGCCTAAAATATTGTTAAAAGCAGCGTGCAATATTTTGAGTAACATAAACTACAGCTCCTGATTTACATCCATCCAAACAGCTACTGATGGTTTATGAGCTGTGTATTGATAGGCTTTTTATTAAAAGAGTGACCTCAGTTCCCAGAGGGCCCCTTCGTGTCTCCTGCACTACGAATTACAGGCTTCTCCCACTGGAAATGTCGTTTCCACTTGTTCACTCCATCGCCTATCTAGAACAAGTCCACAAGAAGTATTGTGGGATCAGTGCCACATCAAGGAAGAACTAAATCAATGCCAAACTCTGCTGTTACTCTGGGAGCTCATCTGAAATGCAAGGAGGAGTTAAAAGTCAGATTAACATCACAGGAATGAGAGTGATTACAGTTGATGTGACATTTGAGAAATTGTATGCTAAACAAATAGAGAAGGAAACAGAAGGCAGCCCAAGCTGTTTTGCTGACCCTCACGTGCACACATATTTAACTCTCAACAAAACATTTTCATCATAATTCTGCAGCAAGGCTGTCAGCTAATTCTCAACCAGACTCCCTACCCTCCTTTTTCCTAACCTTCTCTGGTTGCACAAGCACTTCTGCAGCTGGCCAGCTGTTCACTGCTTCATGTTGTCATAGGAAAAGAATTATAATAAAATGCACAGAGCAACAAAAAACAGTGTCAGTGCTGCTGAACATGTTGGAAAAGGGCAAGTTCACTCTATTCTGATGTAGCAGAATTTTACAGAGAGTTAACCAACTGCCCAGGAGGGCAATAATAATTACTTGGGAAAATTATAATCGTACGGGTAGAGATAGGACAGTGCAATGAACACTGAATTGTCGAACTGCTGGCTGATGTTTCTCATGGTGACATGAAGTCTCATCTCTCATTAAGCTGTGCACTGGCATCAAGCACACCACAGCACTACACAGGTCGATGTATACTTCTGTCAAAATCTGTGTCAAGAACCTCTGGCAGGCCCTTCTACAGTTGTCAGGGTGCACCCACAGCTGCACAACCCTCTCCTTTTCCTTGCTCCCCTCTCTAGTCATCACAGTTATGAAGAGAGCTTAGAAGAAGCGCACAGAGCAGGACAAAGTAAATGCTACCCAATTCAACAGACACCTCATCAGTCACAGTGACTTGTTAAACTATTGAACATAAAAGGTGACAATTAAATATCAGCACAATCATTTAGCTGCTGATCGTTTAGCAGAAATATCAAGTCTGTCCTACAATCCAAACTGCCTCCCACACAGTGCCAGATAGAAAACTGAGTATTGCAACAACACTAGAGGAAGAATGGCTTTTTCTAGTCTGTACTCTCATCTTCCCCCCTGCTAAAAGATTAAATTAAAAACTTCCCTTTTTTTTAGGACTTGCTAATATGACAAAAATTATTCAGATTTAAATCGAATACAAATTTAAACGAATACAGTTATTCTTTTGTAATTACCCATATTAGCTGAGAGCACCTTCTCAAGTTCAAGTCTTCCTGGGCTGGGACATAAGATTAGATTTAAAAGGTGCAGTTTTAAGGAATAAAAGAACCTAAAGCAGCATTACATGAGCAGTTTAGCTGTAGTGATATAACCAGGCAACACAGATGTTGAACAGATATGAAATAAGAAGCCATGAAAAAGTTCTTAAGGTAGAACTATGACTGGTATTTACATAGAAGATTAAGTACAACAGTTGAGATGCAGAATTAAAGGCCATTTAGATCTAGTGCTTAGGGACCTGGTTTAGTGTTGGACTTGTCAGTGTGAGGATTATGGCTGGATTCCATGATCTTAAAGGCCTTTTCCAATGTAAATGATTCAATGATTCTGTGAAAGTGGTTAATGACACAAGTAAGAGAGAAGATGTATCTCCTCCCTATAAAATGGAGACACAGAAGAACAGGATGCTCCTTCAACACGTGTCACATCAGGCTTTCTCGCCAGCAGTGAGCTGAACACAAGCAGCAGTCAGGGGCTTTCCAGGACCACTCACCTGGCAGTCCAAAGGCAGGAGCTCCCCAGTGCTTCCTGTCTCCCATCTCCAACTATCCTCATCTCCAGTGCAGCTCCTTGCCATCTCTGCAGTGATCTTCATCTTTCCTCCAGCCTTTTGTCAAAACTGTACTCATTACTCTCTGCATATTGGCAGCTTATCACTGCTTCTTTTGCTGCTTGCATTTTTTCCTTGAGAGAAGTTGGGACCTGTGCCAGGAGGTGCATTAGGACCACTTCTTTGAGGAGCAAAAATGACAGGGATGGGAGGGACAAAGCATGCAAGGAAAAGATTACTATGGCTTTTTAGGGTGAAGACTAAAACACAAGATCTTTATTTCCTTATTTTCTTTTTCTTTTCCTAATACAATGTAACAGTTATCAAACATTTCAGGTTCTTTGATACTAAAACCAAATTTCATGCCTGCAAAACTGATAATGGTCAGGCACAACAGATGCTCAGTACAGAAGCTTAGGGCATGTCCAACATGTCAGCAAACATGTTGATTATTAATGCTACTGTTTCTATTGTGCTTACTAAGAATACAAGTATCTTTGATGCTTTGGCAAGACATCTGTAGATACCTTATTAAATAACAAATGACTAAGCAGTCATTTAATTAAGTCATTAAGAAGTATTTGACAGAAGGAAAAAAGGAGCTGTGGTATTTGTATAAGCAGCTGCAAATGGAGATCCACCTGTGATTTGAAACAGCTGAGAGAGTAAACAACTGTGAAAAGTCAGGTTCTTAACCTTGCAACCTTCACAGCTCTGTTAAAGCCCTTATGTTTCTTTTGAAATGACATTTTTCCTACATATTTTTTGACTTTCAAATGAAATGATACCCTCCCCACCACGTTCAGAGTTGTCATTGAAAGATTGTGTTACATCTGTTGCATCTCACTGAATTCAAAACAGTCTAGGTAGAAGCAGCGAGAAAGAATTTGTTTTTTTAATGGTCTGATACAACCCACTGATTGTGCCATCTGTCCAACACATGATGAAGAATCTCTAAACAGAGAATAGCTGTAGGGGACATAGTACAGTATTTGCAGAGCTGTGCTTGGTAAGAGATAAGAGCTTGTATCAAAAAAGCAAATTCAGCTTTTTTTGAACACAGTGCATTAGATATGCAGTATGTTTCTGGCATGAAGTGAGGGAAAAGTAAACCAGCAGATCTGTCCAGATGGAGGGGGGAAGTACTGCCAAAGGCAGGACAAGGAAAAGGTGCTTGATCCCATGTGAAGACCATGTCAACACAATCTGCCTATCACGGGTTCAAAAGAAGATGATGGGAGGACTGTAGATATCTTTCTGCAATGCAGGAAGTCACATAAAAAATAAAAATTATGAAGCTCAAGTTACCACGACATGACTGTGCAAAACTACGCTAATAAAAGTGACAGAGCTAAGTGCTTCAGTTAAGTATTAATAGGATTGTAACAGCCACATCCATAAATCTGCCCATACCAAATATCAATTATGTGGCATCTATCTCACTGCAATAATTTCTCTAAATTGGCTCCTCACTGGCACCTTTCCAATTATTCTTAGTAAGGATAGTATGTCTTTATCCTTTTGACTGGCATAGGACAACATATCTTCAGAGAGTCTGATATATTTATAGGTCATTTCACCTCAGAAAAACCTGTGTGTGTCGCAGGAATTTCAAAGACTCAGGGAAAAGCAGCAGAGACCAGAGACAGGCAAATCTTCTACCCATTCAGCAGCTCTGCTTGGATGCCTCTGAGATGTCTCAGGCTGTGCTCAGGGCTGAGAGGTGCCACAGAGAAGGGGCTGGGGCCGTGCCAAGCACCGTGACTCCCTGGAAATGCAGGGCTGGGTTAGGGGTGCCCAGCCCCTGTAGGGGCAGAGCTGGCTGAGGGCTGGAGATTGTGCAGATTGATGGTCTGTTCAGTTTTACTGCCTGCACACCCCATGGGCTTAATATTCTCCCTTCTAAAAATGCATACCCAAAGTCCCAATCCCTAGAGCTTGCAAGAGCCTTTCAGGAACACTACTCTTAAATCGGATGAGAACTGAGGCATTTTAAAGTCATTATATAAATACTTGTGTAAACACAGTGAACAGAAGCACTCTTTCCTGTATGCCCACAGCCCAAACTACAACTTAAAATATTCAGTGGCAATTTTCTCTTCCCCCACAGAATTTAAATTATACATTGGGATTGGAAGCGCAGCCCATGCAAACACTGCAGTTTAAATAAAGAACAAGTTAGCTGTGGTTTGATTACGAGGTCTTAGAGTTTCACTTCAAAAGCCAAAGAAGCTTGTAAATTTAGCAAGACAAACAGAGAAAAAAATACCTAAGACCAGGTTTGTGAAACCAGTGGAGTCAGTATACTTCAAAAACTGACTCACAACTACTGTGTTTTCTCTCCAAGTATTCCAACTTGCCTAAAAATCAGCAATTTCCCTTCTACCTAGTAAGAAAACCTGCAAGATCAAAATGTCATAAGTACAACAAGTTAAGAGTGATCCAGTTTTGTGCAGGAGGGTTTTATGGGCTATTAACAAAATAACCACCCTGTTACAAGCTATTAACCTAACCATCCCATCAGCTTACCAAATTCAGTTTTAATTACCAGTGCAATAACAGTCATTGCCTTCAGACTTCATTATGCTGGGCACTGTGCAAAGAAAAACTACACGATTGTCCCAGTCCTGAAAAAAATGACCAGAGGAACACAGACAGTGAGATGTTGGGAAAAGAAACAAACCAACAGGGAGTGCAGCCTTCTGCCACAGCAACACAACATATCCAGTGACCCAGGCAGAAGTAAGAGTGGCATCATCAGCTTTTGTTAATAAACATTTGCCAACAGATCTCACAGCACTTAACGGACCGTCAGTGGCATCATTCCTGTTTCTGAACTGGAGAAAATGAAGCACAGAGAAGTAACCAGGTAACCTGGGTAACTCAGCAAAACCTGAGAAAACGCCTGTCTAGTGATTCCTAGCTCAGTTCCCCATCTGCTAGATTAAGATATTTCTAATCTAAAACATAATTGAAAACTTTATTGGAGTATAATAGAGAGGTCTTCTTATTATGAGGTCAAGTCCAGATAGAATATTGGAACAACTATCCAGAATGCAGGCAGTGGATGCTCATGACAACAGATACTCATGTTGACATCAGATCATAAAAATTGCAGAATTTTATGATTGTTTTTGCTGCTAAACACTTTGTACATAATGAAGTCTGTCTACTCCACTTCATAACTCTGTGAGATGTATGGTGCAAACCCAGTGTTGAAGACAGTACTACTTCAAACTGAAGGATCCTTCATAATTCATAATTATCAGAGCTTTCCCTCAGGTGACAAAACCACCCAGCAATTCCCAAGCCTTCAGCTGGCTAATTCTGGCAATAATTCCTTCCTCCTGCCTCAGACTGTAGACCTGTGACACAAATTAATTGTCAGTATCATTAACTAAAGAAGTTATACCTTTGAATATGTGTACATGAAACTCTCTGTGCAGTGGCAAATCCTAACAAAACCAGATTAAAAGGTAAAGATGTCAGATTACAACCAAATTGAAACAAAAATATCCGGCTGACTTTATTAATGAAAAAATAACCTTCAACACAACCTAATCCAGATACTGCCTTTTTAATGTAGCTTTAACAAGGAAAAAAGTACATAGGTTTAGACAACTTTAAGAGGATTTCCTGAGTTTAAAAATATTTTTGTCACAAATGTGAATTCAAGATAAAATTAACATCTACGCAACACAAATGAAAATATACTTGCCTACTACTCAGCCATCCTGTCTGACATCTCTGCCCCTCTCCCTTATGCACAGTGATAACGGTTTTAGATTCTCCAGTTAACTGAGGATGTGGTCTAATTTCAGATCTGATTAACAGTTCATCGTTAAAACAGCTAATGAACCAGCTGTGATACCAACCTTTATGGGGATCTCTTGCTCCCCGATCTCCATTCCTACTGAATGCTGAGGCTGTGCAATGGTTTGCTTATTTTTCCTGCAATACTTCCTCTTGAAAAACAACATCCTGTAATGAGGAAATATGAACTACTGAGACCTATCACAAGACTTTTAACAATCTTCCCACTACTTAGGCTGCCCTGAATACCACTCTACTGCATAGTGTGAATTTATATTAATACTGTCACTGAGGTTGGCTGTAAGTTTCTTAAACACTGCTGATTTAAGCCTCCTGCTTCTGAAGGAAAGTAAAACAAACAAGGTTAAGGAAAGACCTGGTATTTACTTAACATTAAAACTTATTTTAACTACGTGTTTTGGGTTTTGGGAAAGCAAGAACCTTAAGTGTTGATTCTAGGAGGTGGAAAAGCTTTTGAAAACAAGAAGAAACTAATTTTATGTGAATGTAAAATTAAGATGGAAAGCTAACACACATTTTGAATCTCTGAATTACTAGGTTTTTCTCAAAACTGTGCATAAAACAGCAGCAATGATATAATGTACTTGGAGTTTATTCTCATCCTAGAATTTCACTGTGCTTTTCCAAATGCTAATTAATGAAACTTCAAAAGGCTCCTGTGAGATACAGTAGGTATTATTGTACCTATTAAGCACATATAAACCAGAGTTACGATGTTTAATTATATTCGGAGTTGTTTCTTTTAAAATTGATTTTCCTCTATAAAAGAAGATGCTGATAGTCTATTACTTTTAGGACAGGTATTTATGAGTTCAGTTTTTATAGCCAACATTTCACTGCACCTCTGTTTGCACATGTATGTATTCGTTAGAGTTTAAAAATACACAGCCAACCAAGAGCTGGCAACATTCTATACAACTGGTTTGAGAGATAAGCCCTAAATCCAAACTAGGAGTAGTTATGGGAAAAAGCACACTGATCTCACCAGAAGTCACTTTTTCCCTTGTTTGTAATTTTGGTAACATCCCAACCAAACTCAAAGGTAACAACAACACCTCCCCTCCACATAATCTAGGCAGTTCTGACATAGCCATTATGTATTTCTACACAGCTATAGTATTTCCCCAGGGAAATATTGTTCCAACCTCTAAAGATTGACTACAATCATGGAAACACAAAACTTATAAGAAGTGTTTATGTTTATTCTATTTTAACGGTTCCATTATTCAAATCAATCATCCACTCATTCTTCCAACATTCTCACATCAGGAGCATTCATGATGGTTTGTGTCTGTTGTGGATGTTGCATGTTGCAGGTTGGTATGTTATATGCACCCAAGGACAAGGCAATCAGGTAGGAGTACCTGCTGCTGCCCAGGCACTCACTTTGAAGGAACACACAAGCTGTGCTGAACAAAACTTGACACCACCTCAGCCCAGTGTGCTCCAATGTGAAATCATGCATTGCAGAAACTGGTACCTGCTCATCAGTTTTCCATTTAGCACAGTTCAGTTTTGTTGAGTATTCCCTGCTGGCTCCCAAGTCTGTATTCCATTTAAGTTCCAGAAGGACAGAATATATTTAGTAATTACCTAATTGTAATAACCAGTTGCTAAGTCTTTCAGGAGCAGATGGAATAATAAATATGTATGTGTTCCAAAACTAAAACATGCAAGGCAATACAATTCTACTAATAATTAAGTTTGCTTTGATACAATATGTCATCCAATAGTATCAGACAACCTGCATCAGGAGGATTTGATTTCTTGCATTTGGTTGTTCAAGAAGCAAATTCTCTGTGGAGCAGAACCTGTTTTGCTCTGCCTCTGAGTCTCCAGAGCGCCCATGTAATTATCACAGTGATAGTCATTCCCAGCCAGATTAGTGACAGTGGGGACTAAAATGTCATCTGCAGGCTATAGCAAAAGCTATATATTTGAATCAGGCTCTACTAGCTCCAGTGAACCTTGACACAACAAGGCAGAAGGTCTAAAATACTAAGTACCATAATTTCATGCACTTTTCTTTCCAAGACAGAACACTGCACTTTCAAGAAATGGGATGATTTTTCGTTTTCTGCACTAATACAATCAGCAGCTTGGAAATTTCCTGCTAGTACAGTACGTTAGCTGAACCACTGATTAGGAGGCAGGAACTTCCGCATCATCTCTTCCCATCAATTTCTTTTCAATTCATCACACAGAAAAAACAATGTTTTTCAGGTCACTCATTACATACCAATTTTCCAACAGGGGCAACTTGATTCCTGAAATCCAAGACTTTTTGCCATCCTGCTGAGCAGAGCACTGCCTTTATTTCCCACAAAGGATGTCCTGACTTTCTGTAAGGGGTTCACGAGACTGAACCATTCATGTTTGTTTTGTAATTTTCAAGTCACGGGCCATTTCTCTTCCAAGACAGAGTAATTTAGGCTACAGAGGCATAAAGAACAGGCAAATATGTGATGAGAATGGTGTTATTTATGTAACTCAAAATACTGCAAAAAGGCAGTTACATCAGAAGCAGCACTTTTGGACTAGAGACTGGATGTGCTCAAGGTCAGTCACCACTCTACTTCTTACCTGGGACTCGTGGTAGAATCAGCATGTCTGGAAGTGTTAAAAAAATGAACAGATGTGATACAGTTGAGTGGGCATGGTGGTATTCACTCAAAGGCTGGACTTGATGATCTTGAGCCTCTTTTCCAGCCTTAATGATTCTATGACTCTGTGATGAGGTATTTACCCCTCAGGGGCTTAGTTTTGGCAAATAAGCTTTCTCCCAGAGTTAGGTGTTGCAAACAGGAAAAAAAAAAAAAAAAAAAAAGGTATAATCTACTTCAAAACAAAATTTAACGTTAATTACTTGAAAGTATATTACTCTGATTATTATATAATGAAATCACCCTGATAACCTGAATCCACTACACCATAACTCCCATGTTACATATATATATATATATATATATATATATATGTCTCCAACCATAAGAGACCGTCTGCGTTTCCTTTAATTTTCCTTTTTGTCTTTTCCTGTAGAGAATAGACTACACACGTTCCAGACCAAAGGGGAAAACATAAAAAGGCAAAACTAATATCCATAGTACTTCTCTTCTGCATGTGGGAAAAATTCACAACCCTTTGCTGGATATTACTTCAATTATTTTCTGCATTAGCTCAGTAATGCTTTAGTCAAAGCGTCTGAATGAAAAATCAGACTGAAGAGACAAGGTTTTCTTTTGCATGGTGATGGCTACATTTATCGATGTGAAGGATATCATCCACCTGATGTTCCTTGGAGACAAGGTGCTAAAAAACCAGGCTCTTTTAGAAAGATGTGAAAAATTACACACTTTATTTTGTATAGCATCATTCAATTACCTTTCTAAATCTGAAGTATTTTACAGATTTAGATGTAAACTCATGACAAGGAAGTTCAAGACAAACAGGATCTTGAAATTTTGCTTATAACACAACAGGCTAACAATCACAATGACCAATCAAGCTGCAAATTATAACATCGGATGACCCCCCCCAAAAGTGGCATTCCCTTCAGAATAAAATACAGCCTATCAATACCAGATACTGTTAGTAAAACGTGCAAATATGTTTCACTCACCTTCCTTTCCCATTACCCTGTATATAAATGTTATGTAGTCACATAAAAGCAACAAAGTTATAATGGCAGCGGTAAGCATTGTGGAACCTTATGTGCCTGCCAGCTGCTACTGTATCTGCAGCTAAAGAAAGAGACATTACAGTCCTTAGAAAGCACCATCAAGTGGCTATTATACTGTAGTTTTACCTCTCAAGTCAGTGATGCAACATGCCAAGAAGGTATTGAAAGAACATCCAAACTGCAATTGCAGTCCTAAAACTGATTCACATAAAAACTACAACTCTAAAAGCAACATGGGCTAGTCAAAAGTCTAGTTCAGGGCTATATCCTACCCAAAAGCATTCCCTTTGAGCCAGCAGAGATTATATACATCAGAGAAGATACAAATGGGAAGAATCTGAAGAGAATTAAGAGTCATTTAATTGTTAAATTAAATTAACTCAGCATGTTAATGGGCTTTGGCTACAAAGGGGTCAGAGTAGGACTTTTCTCCTTTACTTGAAGGGCTTAAGGAAAGCAGTGAGGAGTTTCCACCTGTCAGGTGAGATGCTATGAACGCACTTACGGTCAGCAACCACAGCCTAACAAGAGCATTTAGTGAAAAAGCAGTAGATAACTGCTTTCAGGTACATAAACCGCTGCTCTTACAGCTCACACCTTAAGCACTCTGGTAGCTTCATACTCTGTGACGTGTGTTTACTTACAAGCCTCTGGCAGGGAAGCAACAACTGCACCAGGTTAAAAAAAGCCCAATGAACCAAAACGACCAACCAAAGGAACCCAAATGCTTTTCCTTGTTAAAAAGTCTGAAAATTCAGGAGAGTGTATGAAGGGAATTAATCTTGTTCTCTGTTTGAGGCTCCACACTTCAGGCCCATAAACCCACTTCCACTGGTGCCTGCAGATCTACAACACCACCTTTAGAAACCCCAGCTAGAAAGCAGGTTTTCAAGTAAAGGAGAAAAGTCCTACTCTGAAACCTTTGTAGCCAAAGCCCGTTAAAATGCCAAGGCAGACTCTCAATTGCCAACTGAGTTGGACAATTTAGCAAGCAATTGAAGGCTGTATTTTACAGCTGTACTAGCAGAAATAGCCTAGAGATGGTAGAAAACATGTAGCAGGTTAGGTGTCTTCAGCAGAGATAAACACATATTATTGCCACAGTACAGGTGGCAATATTGTACAAGGGAATGCTCTCTGAGGAAGCGCATAGTTCTAGTCCTCTGTCTCAGAAAGGATAATTTCAATTTAAAAGCTAAATCCTTAATCTGGGTAGAGGACAAAACAGTTTGAAGAGAAGCCCAAACGGAAGAACATATTTATGCTCTCAGGAGGACTCTACAGGTCCAAAGAGCACAAAAGCAGCCTCTGTTGTCATTTCAAGGATCTATCTTGGTAGGACACTGACACAGGACCCTCAGGCAATGGTCCACAAGAGGTATTTAGGAAAGAACTTAAAAGACTGGGCAATATGGAGCAGTATTTTCCTCAGCACACCCTTCCTCAAAAAGCTGCAGCTTGGGGATTTCTTGAAGTGGAGACTGCATCACTGTGTTTGCTGTGGTCCACAGCAGTGTTCTGTGGCAGTGCTTAACAATACTCAGCTGAGCCTTGTGCAGCAGAGTGTGGCTGGGCACCGCACGGCACGCCTCCTTGAAGGAGCAAAGACTTGAATCAAATGAGTCACGGACCTGAATTTCCCTCTAGGAATCCCCAACTCAAGATAATTTCTGTTCTTGGGTTATGAGTTATCTCAAAGGCTACCTGAGAATATGCTGGTGCTCTCACCCTGACAGCTAATGGTTCAAGTACTGTTGGAGACCAAATACTAGGCTTGGCTTCTCAGAAAACCAATTTTAGCTCCATTTTTACACCTAGACACCCTCTTTACGTTCAGGGATGGACATGTACAACATGACCATATATTCTAAGAGAAAGACACAGTTCCTAAATATAATTTTCTTTGATACACTTCCAAAATATTGACTATTGAATATATATGTACAATAATGTTACACATATGTAAAAACCCCTCCTAAATATAAAAGAATTAATTCCTTTGTCATAATTTATATCTATCATGATGAGAAAATAATTCCAAAGCCCAAGATACTCAGATTCCTACCTTCTGATTAGCTTCACTTACAATTTTGGATGAGAAAAATGCTCTGCACCTCAGTTTCCTCAATCAAGAGATTGGGAATGAAGCAGTTTCTCACCAAGAAATGCTTTCCACACAAGGCAGTGGACTCACTATTGGTAAAGTGCCTGTAGAGGTGGCTGGTGGCAGGTGCTACGTAAGTGCAATGAATTACTTCCTTCTGTTTCTCCACTTCCTCCTCTGCAAAGGAGGAAACTTGTCATTCCTTCTTTTATGAGCAAATGCAGCTGGGGGCTAAATACTCTGGTGACTCCAACTGACTGATTTGGTAGTGCTTATGCAAGTAAGCAGCAAGAGGCACTAAATCAGACCACAAACAAATCTTAGGCTAAATGTGCAGATGAAAATCTAATACATACTAAAAAGTGTATGTTCCTGAAATTAGTATTCAGTTGGTAAAGATCCAAATTTTATTTTCCTGTTTAATTTTCAAATAATTTCAGTACTAAAGTATAACTGCAGACTGCACAGGGAAAAAATACTGTAATGGTTATTTCCCCCAAATTTAGAAACCATCTGTTTTGAAGTTCTGTTTGGCTAAGCAAATTACAGGACTCGCAGACCAGCTAAGTAGTTAAACACATACAGAATACCTTTTCTTCAGTGCAGGAGAAAAATGTCTTTAGCTGAGCTGTTTTGCATGGCACCTCCAATTTATCCCTTCTAAATTCTCTCTGACATCTGTGTCCTGGAGCTAGGGTAGCAATCACATCAGGGTGCTCCACAAAGGTTAACACAGACACTAGCCTGGCAGCATTTGATGTGTAAGGAAACAGGACTACCATTTCCCTTGCATCTAAAAGGTCAACAAAACACAACCTAATTCCCTTCTTTTGTACAAGCCCAAGGGCAGGCACATGACAGAAAAGATGGCAAGTTCATTGTTAGTTCTACAACACCACGGGAAAAGTAACAGACAGATTTCAGCCCTGCCAGAGAAGTGAACAGAGCAGGGAGTAGAGGCTGCTAATGATCTGGGCCTTTTCTTTGCTAATATCCTCCTTATTCTTTCCTCACTGAATAGAATAATTTATGTAGAATGAAGACTTAGCCTGTAATTTAATTACCACAGGTTACTTTTTGCATTGTATGATACACAAAGAGCTGATATTAAATTCAAGCTGCTGCAATAAAATTCTCTTTCAATTAATGTAACTAATAAATGTTGTTAGTGCGATTAATAATTAGCAAATGGCAGGTGACAAACCAAATAGAATTATAGCGCCATTAACACAGCACAAACCTCTTATCCCACCCTGTTTTTCTAGAGACATGCATATTTGTCTCCTTGTTCCCATCAACTTCCAGTGATCCAAACACACTTGTTCTGTCCCAAATGGCTCCTACCACGTGGATGTAACAGTCATTCTGTGGCTGTCAAATAATGTATTACAAATGTCTCATAGATCCACAGGAGACAGGACACTGGAAAGTTGTCAAAGAAGGCAGGAGCCATGAGAAGCAATAGAAAAATGAAGAGAAATGGCATCTCCTCTCCTTTTGAGCAGTGGATCAAGGGGCCTTCCACACCAAAAGCCATCATTCAACAGTGCTCAGCCTCCCCATCTCTACTTTTAGGCTCTTTCCTGTAAACTCACCTTCCCAGCTGAACTTGTATCCAGGCTCTGGACATCAGCTGGCAGACGTTTGGTGCTCAATGGCAAAGTTCACCAGTTCCTCAGGTAACAAATCTGTATTGGCCCTACAATGTTGGTCCTCTATACTCTTAAAAGCAGTACAGTTTGAATCCATCTTTCATACATCATCAGCTTTCCTCCAGACTCCATCCTCACTGAGTAAAAAGTGTTTACAATAGTATACAATGATAAACATATAAAGCCATCATCAATCATTTATCAGTTACAATTACTATTTGCATCTGTTTATCTAATCACAGTCTGCAGTAACTGCTACACTTAAGCAGTTCAAAACCACTTTAAAGATGGAAATGTTGAGGATAACTACTGCATAATTAACTTCACATTTTGTAGCACTCTGCTAACTCATATTTCTGTCCCTTTTCAGTTTTAATGTATATTAAATAAAGGGGAATTATTATTTACATACACCCCCACTCACCTACACAGTCACATGTGCTGACTGTGACAGTGCAGGTGACAAATGGCAGACTAGTCTCATAAACTCTATTTAATGTGCAACTGCAGCTGTCTCAGACACTCAGACTCCCAGCACTTCTCTGCTGCTACTTTAAATCCACTGAGTTTCACATATAACTATATAAGAAAACAAAGACCCTTCTGTTTTTCTCTCCCCCTCTTCACCTGTGCAAGATCATCTGCCAAAAAAATTATTTAATCTCTGCCCTGAATGTCAGAATTCATTCTCAGACCTCCCTTCCCATTTCTGTTTTTCAAACCCACACATTTGAAGATGGCAAACAGTGAGTCCTTAGCTAGTAGCAGGTTAAAGATCAGATAACTTGCCATGTTCAGGAGCCAAAGGAGGTCAGACAACAGTTTGTTCTGCAGTGACCACAAGAACTTCATTTGCTGTGTGACATAAATAATGCATTCCTGAGAGTGGAAGGTATAATTCTTTGGTGTTCTTTCACTTCTTCTGTCTTTAAAAATAAATCCAGTTTTCTACATCAAAATTAACATTCTGAAGATCCCTCTAAAGATTTTGGGGATTTAATCCAACTCTCCTTGCACTGTCATTTCAACCAGTGAACCATGCAAACACACAACCACTGCTTAACCGTTTTCTCTACACTTAGGTAACAATATGGGAAGACTCACTGCTCTTCACCCCCATATTTAAACTGACTCTAAACAGAGAGGACAGTTGACAAGTTGCCTTAATACACTTCATGGTCACACAACATGATCACAGATGGGCTTTTCCCTCGCTGCCCCCATTCCTCCTTTTTCCACCTCTGCCTGCCTGTCAGACTGCTGTGGTAGGTCATGTGATTGCTAGGAAGGCTGGCTGCAGATGCAGCATTTCTAGAAGTAGTTTTACTTTAAAAAAGGCACCCCCCCCCCAACAATATAGGCTTCCAGGAGAAAGTGAAGAGTGGCTGTTGTTGCTGAAGCCTGGCCCACGGATATTGCCGATTACAGCCAAAACAGATGAGAGCACAAACTGCTCTCATCCTCATCCTCCAATGCTGCCCCCCTCTGACAAGAACTTCTCATACACTCTCTAGCCATTAATGCCAACGGGACTGTGACAAAAAAGTGAAAAAAAAACCAACAAAAACAACCCCCCAAATCCCCCCCTCCAATAATGTAAGAAATGCAGGTTGCATAGCCTGCTCTGTAGATGGCACTGTATGTTAAACAATGATTTTCTTCTTCTTCCACAGTACCATTTCTGAAGATAATAATCCAGATGCAATCTCTTACACTCATGGAATATGCATTTATTTAAAATCAGGAATCATTCCATGGTAACAGCTTTCAACTGTAACTCCAGAAGTCACCTCCCATTTGCAATTAATTATGTTTATCCCTGTAGTATGTGACTACCAGGAAGGACAGAGGGCACAGTGTAGTCCCTGCCCCAAAGAGTTAACAGGATAAGCAGTAGGACAAGTGAGGCAGTATACTATTGAGAGATAATGATGTATTCCAGCCACACTGCTGGATCCCCAGCCTGGTGTGCTACCCACTGAGTCAGCAAGTGGTGCTGTGCCATCACAATGTAAGTTTTTTGGGTTGATTTTTTTGTATTGTTTGTGGTTTGTTTTTTTTTTTTTTTTTAAAGACTGTCTTCATTCTTTATAACTTTTAAAGAATTTGTTGAAAGTGGCACGAGAGCAGAGAGAATACGAAATTGGCAGAGAAACTCAGGAAGCATGGGTGCAAAACCCAGACTGACAAACATCTAGGGAATCTTTACTCTGGGAAGTTAGAGAATGGCATAAACTGGAAAGAGTGAATCTCACAACAGTCAGTAAAAGTCTTTTGAGATTATGTCAGCTGGGACACTAAAGTAATTATGGTATTAAAAGAACTCAAGCTAATTTACAAATTAACTGACAACAATGTTTTCTTGAGATATTTGGGATGTAAAATGAATTTCCAGCAGCAGAGCTCTCAAAAATCCAAGACAAGTCTTAAATGGTCCAGAACTATGCTAACATAAACACACAGGCTAAAAAAAGGCAGCAGCAAAAACAAAGTGGCACACACAAGCTCTGAATAACCCACCAACCTTCCTACTGCACACTGCAAATAAGCAGTATAAATCTCTACAGAAGCTCACAACAGCTGTCTTTTAGGGTGTTGCCAGCATTTTTTGCTTTGCACTTGCCAAAGGAAGAGTTTGCAGGCTTTTGGAACCTTAAAAGGTAAACATAACTACATTTTGTATTTCAAAATAAAAAAAAAAA
>WAAE01008039.1:0-56184 GCA_013400495.1 Nicator chloris
TTTAATTATTTTAAATATTTTTATTTAAAATTATTTTAATAGTTTTTAAAAATAATTTTGAATGCATTGCAGACATTTCCACTTCTATAACTGTCCAAATATTATGCCATATCTCGTTTCCTTTGTAGTTACTGCATATGCTTATGGCTTTCAGGATTTTCAGAATAATGAATTTAAGTGTTTATAGTGAACCTTTGATAGCCTGTTTCAAGTTAGTGAATTATAATGAAAGAGTATTAAAGGATTTGTGTGTTTACTTCTGGCACTTCTTCCTGTGGGGTGCTTTTTGAGACTGAATTGTAGATTTCTTGTGTTAAATTTCACTGAAATATTAAGAATATAAACAATGCAAGATTTCACTCTTCTCTTTTCAGGTTTGAGGTGCTGAGCTTTCTTATGCTGTGCTACAATTCAGCTATTGTCTACATGCCTGCTTCTTCTTACCAGTCACTTTGTACGATGGGTTCCAGGTGAGACACTTGCCTTTGAAGTAGTCTTCAGGATCATCTAGGCTTTCAAATATTCATCCAGTAAAGTGCTTTCTGATGGGGATGGATTGGTTCTTCACATGCTTCCATCATTATCCCTTGAGTTGTGGCTATGCTAAATTTGCCAAATATGTTTCATTTTGCTGCATCTGAAAATTAGATCTGTTCTTTGAGTAGAGAAGCGAGACATTTTATATGCAAGGGATTTCTGTTGTTTTGGAGACAGTGCCGCAGTTGCTATGTATCAGTGGCCATGTGTTGCTTCCATGATGAAGATTCAGATACTAAACTGATGCAATAAGGATATAATAAATGATCTTGGTTTTAATGTAGGCAGTATATGGGAAGGCAGACCCCTTTTTCAAGGGTCAGAAATATTTCTTACAAGGCAGCTGAGAGCAGTTCTTGAGACTATAGTATGTGTGTTATCTGACTTTAGGTATAAGGTGACTGCATGCTGTCATCATGCATTAGATAAGAGGTTCCCTTCTGTACCACTGAAATGTTTCCTTTAAAGAAACTGGGTTTCAGTTACTGAATTTTAGGGAGAGTCTCCTGGCTAATAGTAGAGAACATCTTGCCACCCTAGTTCTTTAGAAGCTGGTTATGATTTGAGGAAAACAGGTGGAGTTATTGGCTACATGGGAGTAACACTGGACTATCAGCGAGCCACATATCAAGGCACTGCTACCAAACTGCTCTAATGATTAGGAATGCAGCATAAAAATGTCCCATGTTGTGTATTTATATTTAAAAAAATAAATTTGAAAATAACTAAAATCTCTGTGGTAGGAAGACATTTGTAGTCTTTGTGGAGTTAATACATCCTTGTAATGGTGTTGTTTTTAGGCTGTGTGTGAGTGGATTTCCACGGCAGAATGAGAAACGCTGGAAAGAACACTATAGTAGAGTGGTGTTAGACCCCGACTTCATGGTGCAGCTGCTCACAGGTGTCTTTTACGCCATGTAAGTGGACAGGGTTTTCTTACCTAAAGAGAAAGATCTGCTTTTACATGAATCAAAATAAAAATGCCACTTGTTTTATAATTGAAAAAAAATCATTAGACTTATAACACAAGTTTGTACTCGATTAGTGTATTTCCCATTAATTGCTTATTCAGCCAACAGATAATTTGAAAATATTTTTGTCAGCACTGAATTAGGTGATGAAGGGGCAACAGTAGTTGCAGAAGAGAGTTAGGCTTCTGATTTCAGCTTTTCCCACCTTGCCACTACCACAGATACCTTCTGTTCACAAGTATAATGAGCTTGGATGCTAAGATAAACTGATGAAATGCAGAACTCTTAAATGTCAGTAGCATCTGAGGCAGCAAAAATACATTTCTGGGGCAAATTCAGTTCTACTAAGTAGCATTAACATTTGCATATTGACCCCATTTTTTTTAAGTTTGTCCTGATTATGGCACCAATTTTTTGGTCATCTGAAGGGAACATGGAACAGCTTTCTTGTTACACCAACAAGGTAATAAAACGTGTTGTAGTGTTAAAAGAAGTGAGTGTACACTGGGGTGTACATACAGTTGATGAATTTTCTACATAAGATGAGAAGTACAAAGCTGGATTTGGGCAGAAAAAAAGGACAAGTTTGCTTTCATAAGATAAAGAAGGTAAATATCCGTCTTTACTTTTTAGATATAATGGTCAGTGGGAGCTCGGCCAGGAGGTATTGGAGGACATAATTTACAGAGCACAGCTTGAACTCTACTCCCAGCCCCTGCTGGTAAGAAACAAGCCCTTGTAATTTATGGACTTGGTTAAGATGGGTATGGATGTGTTTCTGAAGTAGACTGGTAATGAAAGCTTTTGTGTCCATTCACTGCACTGTCAAATGCAAGTGATTTGTTAACAGCTGGTGTTTGCAACATAGCTATTTATACTATACTTTTTCCACTGAGTATTAAGCCAGGGCGTTGGGATCTTCTAGGGCTCATTGAAACTGAAAGCTAGGATTTTGCTCATATATTACAGTTGGCTCAAAATGTTTCTTGTTTTGACATAAGCTACTGATGAGTGGTTCAAAGAAGCTTAGCTGAATAGTTGTATGTTGTAGGGCATTGGTTGCCAAAAAGGTATTTTCTTTGCTTCTATACCTTCATCAGGGTTGAGAATAAGCTGTGGGGTTTAACTGATACCAAGGCAGAGAAAGCAACAGCAGGATACAGCTGAAAGTGAATCTGGGATTGGAGCTCCTTTTCAATGCCAGATTTTGTTTGATAAAAGTCACACAGATCTTAATCTTTACCTTGTTTGGAGGAACAGCAATAAAATGGGGTAGTTCTAATTGGGGTGGGGAATTTTTTAGTTTTCACTGTACTTGCTGTTCCAGTCATGAAAAAAGAGAAGAGAACTGGGGAAAGTGGTAAAACTGGGCTGGATGCAGGTGGATGTGATTGGGAAGGATGAGAAGGTTGAAAGAGAGAAAGGGGAAATTTTTGTCAGATGTAGGAATGAGAATGAAAGAAAGAGAAAATTAAGGACAATAAAGTAAATTAGATTGCTGTTTCAGTTTCTGCATCAGAATTGTGGCTAGAAGCCTGTAGTCCTCCTCTGAACTAACAGCAGTAAAATGTCATTTCTTTTTACATAACTGGTGAAGGAGTGGATTGGCAAAAATCTTTTTATATGGCAATCTGAGATCACTCTTTTCTGAACTAAATTGCATAAAATTATTCTCCAAATGTATTAATATTGGCTGTAAAATTTATGTACAGGCTTTCTGACACTGCTGCATTTAAAATGCCTGCTATGCATTGAATTATTATAATAGTTGCTTCCTTTTGGAAATGACTCATCACTCCATCAGATCGAAAGTTTTAAATTAAATATTGAACCTGCTGAATTGGGCCATCGTATCAAACTACTACATTTGAAAAGTGTGTAGGAGGATCTGGAACTTGATGATATGACAATTTTTAGTTTTCATTGTTCATTTTTAATCAGTTTGTCCTTAGAGATCACTTCTAGTTGAAAGAATCTTCTAGAATGTCTTTTCTTTTTTTCCAAAGCTCCTATTGATTCTCCATCGCGTTGTTTGGTGACATCGTGACATCACCAATTTTTACCCCTTCCTGGTTGTTAGACTTTTCCTGCGTATGCATGCAGGCCTGTTGGGGGAGAGTTTTCTTTTTAATACTCTGATCATTGCTTGCTTCCTGTCTTATTTTACTAACATTTTTTAAAAGTAGCTTTAAGAAATTGTCTGTTTTATTAAAAAAATTACCTGCATGTCTTTGCCCTAATGCTATATATTCAAGCAATTTGACTTTTTCAAAGGTTGGAGCTCTTTGTCTCCTTGCATTCTTCAGGAGATGTGTATGATTTAGCAGCATTATAAAATTCTGTATTTTAAACCTAAAACTACTAGTACCAAATAAATATCATCTGGGATGCTTTACAGGTAAATTTCTAAGCTCAGCTTCTGCCTAGGATTTCCTAAGAGCAGCAAATTCTTTGATGTCTATTTAATATTGAGGCAAACCCCCACATTAGGGTTATTTTTAGATACTTGTATTCTGTTGGGTTAGTTAACAGGAAAATCTTACAGATATGAATGCTTGGCAAAAGACTTTAAGAATGTAAAACCTGTAAGTGAAATAGAAATGAAAGCTAACTTTGATATATAAAGCAAAGATTGCTGAACCATGCTGTTTACTAAGTAACTGAAAGGACAAAGGCTAGAATGAGTTGGAAAGGAGATTATATGGCTAGGACAAAGTGTGTATTGACTGAAGACAGAAAAAGATGCTTTTAGCAAACAGAAGAAGGTTCTAGGAAAAGCAGAAGATACCACAGGCAAATGAACATGTCACGTAGTAAGTAGAAACAAAGTCTAAGAATTTTCCACTGCAAGAAAGCAGAAAAACAGGTTTTTAGCTTATAACTACTAACTCTTGTGATTGGATAATTACTACCATAATATGGAAATAATAGTAACTGTGGTAGGTTATATGTAAATGGTAAAGGTATTGCGTGTGATGCTGATTGGATATTGTATATTAAGATGTGCAGTAAAGAAAAATATATAATGCATTGTAACCATAACCAAGGGGTTTCCAGAATAGACCTAGAGCTGATGCTGACAGCTTCTTGGTCTGGCTCTGTACCCACGACCCAAGATGCAATAAAGAGTCCTGTATCTCTCGTTAGGCTCTCACAGTATTCAAGTACCCATTTTTGTAATTATGGGAATACCATGAGTCATCATTACAATGAGAAACATCATGATCCCTGTGTTTGTTTCTTGGAGAAACATTTTTGAACATTTAGTAGATCCATGCTCTTATTTACATAGGGTTTTATTGCCTATAGAAAAAAAAATCTAAGCTTAAAAAAACACAAGTGGAAAAACAGCATCAGAAAGCTATGAAATATCTGTAATATAGGAGTGGTCTTCTATCACTCTTACCCAGAGACTGCAATGGAAAGGGCAGGAATTAACACAAGGGAAAGGCGTTTTCTGGTTAAAGAAAAGTAGTTCTGTTAACAAACACTGGGTACTGGTCAGGAAACCTGAGAGTTTCTACAGAGACAAACTAATTACCAAGTGTCAGAATAAGTAGCACCTTGGACCTGGGAAGCAGACCAGTTCCAGTCAATCTTCTTCACTAAACAAGGAGTTCAACATGTTTTTCAGACAGAAATCCCAGTCTTCAGAGCAGAGACGCGCAGGCTTTCCATGTCCACTGCACAGGAACCATGAATCAGCAAGTCCCTATTGTAACAGCAGCTTTATCCAATGTATTTTATTGATGCACTTATTGCTCTTATTGAATGTTCTTTCCTTAGAGCTCCTTTCTGGTAGGCAAGAGTGGATGTCTGGCCTGAAACCAACCTTCCTTTGTCATTGATAGCTGCAGATTTGGCTCGCCAATTCTGAATTGTGCTGTGTGTTTGTTTTCCTGGCTTTCAGTGCTGGATTAGACATCGTGAGCAAGTGTTTTTTCATCTTGAAAGATCGTGGTTTTGAGGGTGTTTTTGTCAGACAAGGACAGTGACTCACTCAGAGTGGTTGTTTAGATTGTTTCAGAGATTTACTGTAGTACTGATTTTTATCTCCATGTGGTTTTCCTCAGTCCCCAGAAGTACAGTTTGTGCTGCTAGAAAGGGCCAGCTGTTAAAAGGTTCAACAAGCAGAAATGCTCTGTCACAATTCTGGTCATGGTGCAGAAGTCTTTTACTACAAATGTTTAGGGGGGTTGGTTGTTTGTTTGTATACTGACAAGAGTATCTATTCAAAAGAGGTAGCAGCTCCAGTGAGTAGAAGATTTTGGAAAGTCAAGGTGTGTTCATTTTATGGGTTGTAGTTTGGCGGGGATTTTGAAGCTTTAAGTAATACTTCGTGTGCATCAGGTTTGCTATTGTTGAATACTGCACATACCATAGAGAATCAGTTTGCTTTTCTGGAGCTGGTACACAAATGCACTTTCGTTGAACAATTTACTTGTACAGTAAGAAACATTACTGAAAGTTGTTTTTGTCTTTTTTGAAGTAAACCTCTAATCCCAAAGGCATTTTATGGGAAACTGAAAGAAGCAATTCAAACATCAAAGCCAAAACAAGTCACTTGTTCCCTTCAAGGCTGCAACACATAACTTCTGACTTTATAATAGGCTATTACAATAAAAAAACTAGGTTTAATAAAGATGAGTGTATTTTAATAACTTGATGCTCATTGCATAGGTTGCAATCCCTTTTTTTCCTAAATAAATCTTGCAAGTACCTGCAGTCTAATCCCCCTGATTAGGTTCTGTTGGGGTTGTTTTTAGGAAGGGGTGGGGAGTGGTATGGGGAAAGGTGTGGTGGAAATCGGTCCTGTTCCCCTTTGCATAAGGCCACTGGCTGTTTGCATTGGCATGGGCTGTGACTTAGCTTTATTGACAGTCTTGTCATGAAACATAAATGGTATTTGCCTTGTCATATTGCAGTCTTTTGGATGGAGACCTTCCTGTATGTGTTGTTAACATCTGTCACTACAGATGGCAAAGATAGAACAAAAGTAATTGCCTCAAAAAATGAAGAAAATTAATTCTGGTTTTGAGAATAGGTTTGTGATTAGCTTTTCCATGTAATCAGCTTTGGATCCTGGGCATGGGGTCACCCATCTTGAGGGGAATCTGGCATAATTAACAATTCTTGTTTGTTCTCATTTCTGTATCCAGCAAGAGATCCAGTATTACCATTAGTATAATCAAGGACAGTAGTAGCACAGCCTCTTACTTTTGTCTTAGGTTGCAAATGCCATGAAGAATTCACTGCCTTTTGATGCTCCTGATACATCACAAGAAGGCCAGAAGGTACTGAAAGTAGAAGTTACTCCAACAGTTCCAAGAATTTCTCGGAGTGCTATTACAACAGCTTCTATCCGTCGTCATCGCTGGAGGAGAGAAGGTGAGCTTTCTCTGCCAGGAGCACATATTACAGTGTACTGTAATCATCATCATCACTGTAATCTGGCTTCTGAGTTTGAATGTTTGCAGAAAGGGGGGTGGGGGCTTTTCGTTTGTTTGTTTTTGAAAGTGATACTCCATAATAGTATATAATATTTTACTTCTTCAGAGCACTGCATGAACATGAATATTTTAGGTGTTTGTTTTGGTTTTGATTTTATGATAAACTGTGAGGTAGATGAAGAAATGGAGAAACTGTAAAATGTTTAGTAAGACTTCTTTTTTCTCCATGTAACACAGTATAAAATTGTAGGGATAAAGTGCAGCTTAGAATTTGAGTTCTTGGTTTAATCTGCACTGAAACTCAATTGCCTCCCCTTGTAAATAGCTCAGGGAATGAATGCTAACATCTAGACCTTAACAGGATTCCAACTGGCTAAAGCTACTGATGGCAGTGGGAGACGGAAAAACTGAACATCATACCTACCATCATATGACCCAGTTTTTTGGGGGCCTATAAAACAGGTTTCGATTGTTTGGAATTAGTCTTTCCTCAGTGAGTACTTACATCGTATGGAAGCGTGCTTGAGTGTATGAAGAAAAAAAAAGTAGTGATCTTTACCTTGATATGATGACATCTTCAGTGTAGGTGTAGCAAAAAACTTGCCTTGAAATCACTTTGTCTACTTCTAAAGCTTTGTTATTTCATGTATAAAACATTAGTTTTAAAAAGCTGCATAAATCAGTGAAGGTAAAAAGAAGAATAACATAAGAATCAACTGAGAGTATGAAGTCTGAAAACAGGAATTACATATTTTCCTGTGGTACATTTCTTTTCCCTTTTATTTTTTATTATTCTTCTTGGTCATGTGCAAAAGGATTTGATGACCTCTGGTCATCAGCTGAATCAGGATGTCCAGGACAAGTAGCTGGCTCCTGTTTTCAGGACTCTGCATCGTGTTTGTCTTCACTGTAGTTGCCATTATATTCATTTGCTGGTCTCTAGTCTACAGTACAGCCCACCTGTCCCTTTCTATGGATGTTCTCACCACTTTTAACTAAGCATGGGTGGTGTTTTGTGTTTGTTCCATGTCTGCATAAACTTTCTATTTTCCCTGCCTGGGGTGGAATGCCAAGAAAAGAATAGAAAAGCACTAAAATGTTATATGTTGAATCCCAGATGGCTTTGACTTCTCAATCGAGGCCGACTCAAGCATTCCTGGCTCACCGATCCAACACGGCTCCACAGACCTAGGGATCAAACGTGAGCAAGAGGGGGAGGTGCTGATGCGCAGGACCCCCGAGCATGGCTTCCCGGAGCCCACCTTGGCAGCAGCCACAACAGAGGGTAGGACAGAGATGAGGAGACAGAAGTCAGTGAGGCAGTTGCTGGAGGAGGATCCTGGCTCCCTATCCCCAAGCAGAACTTCTTTCCATTCTAGTGTGTGTTTCCGCTATCCCAGGGTGTATTAGCTTTCTTTGCAATACACACATCCCCTATATACCTAACATCAGGTCAGGAACTACCTTTTGTTATCATGTGGGCTGGCCTGGGACTTGCATATGTGTGGTGAAACACTGCTTGGCATGGCACAAAAAAAAAAAAAAAAAAAAGACATGTAACATCCAAGAGCTTTGGGATTGCTTAGACACTTCTGTTACTGAGCATGTTTAATCTGATATTAAGAAGAAAAAAAATGCACCAGATGAACATGAATCCAGTCCTGAAAAGTAGACAGTACAGAGTGTAAATGGATTTGGCTCCATTTTAGTTAAAATAGGGTCTTGTTAGTCTGCAGTTTTTAAATTTTCAAGAATGAAGTTTCCTATTGCCATTAAAAGTCAAGCCTATCTAAACAGGTATACAATTACTGATGTTTTATTTGTCAGTCATCCTCTAATTGAAAATTCATATATGTACAACTCATTTGGAGCTGGCTACAGCTCTACAACCACCAAAAACGTGCTTTGTGTTTTCAGGCAGAAATGAGGTTGTCATGTTTCTAAAAACTTTAGAAACAGTTACTACTTTCTTTCTCAGTCATGCTGTCCACACAAATGCTGTAGGGCTTCAGAGGTCTGCTTGGCAGCCAAGAATAGCAGATAGAGCAGGTGGTAGAATTTTATTTTACTTAAGTTCATCTACTTTTGAGTAAAAATTATTTCCTTGATGAAAGACATAGTTTCAAGTACTGAACTTGAATCATGGCTTCTCCTCAGAGATGAGAATTAATTTCTTACAGATTTAGCTGAACATATTTTCAAGTACTGTCTTAAGACTTCTTCTCTATGTGAACATTCCTTTGGTGTTTCCAGCCTCTATAAGGACATTAGTTGAACATAAATGAGATCTATTTGCACATTCAGGTATGAGCTACATTTGTTCTTCAGGAAACAGTAATCTGGAGAATTTGGAGACTGAAATGTAGTGTTATCACAGAAGTGTTACTCTTAAAGTTGCTATCAAACAATAATTAAGATCTCATGCTTCTGTAGCAGAGAGTGGCATAAAAATATTTAGTGCAGGTTTCTAATCTACTTGGTGCATTATGAATTTGAGCATGCTCAGTAAATGATCCTGTTTTCTCTTGCATTCACTTTTCACTTGGTCTTACTCCGTTTTTTAACTCTTTGCATGTGCATGACCTGAAGGATATAGAGAAGTCTTGAGCTGCAGAGAACCTTCTGGGACAGAGAGTAAGTGGGAGGAGAAGTTGATAAAGATGATGCATTTCAGTCTTGTTTGAAGCCATTAATATAATTTGGCATATTATTGGATAAGGCATTATTCGACATTGTCAGTGTCAATACAAATGTATTGAATACCATTTATTTCTCTAACATTAGCGATGTATAATTACATTCGTGATCAAACTGAGTTCTCCAGCTGATAGCATCTGGGAGAAGGCCAAGGAAAGGAGTTTGGCTTGATTGTCAACATAAAATTGTGGGTATATATCCAGAGGTCCTGTTCATTTTCTGACGCTGATTTCACAGAAAGATTTAGCCAGAAAATTCCCTCCCATAAATACCAGTCTGATGTCAAATAGCACAAGGAGAGTGATCACTTCTGGTGACTTTTCAGTCTTCAAGTATAGGAAGGATAAACATGCTAAAAGTAATTTTAAAAAGATGTATAAAACCCCTTCTTCAGATCAGTGTTTTGACCCCATAAGTAGAAAAAGATAAGATTTCATGAATGACTCAGTAATACAGTACAAGGTGTTCTGCTTCTGGTGGTTGCAGGTGTGGTTTTGTGCACTATTTTGGGTCAGTGGAGAACACTGAGTCTGTATCTAAAGTAGCAGTTGTATATATGCACAAATAAATTATTTGAGGACAGATTTATTCTTATAAGGAACAGTGAGAGTCCTGAATACACAGTGTAGTGCAATGGATAAGATTTCTATTGGGTTGCACTGTCTCTTTCTCTTTTGGCCTTAAAGACTATTTGGAAGGGAGTAGATTTTTAGTTTTTGTTTCCTTTTGAAATTGTCTTATTGGTATATTGGAACATAAACAAAACCAAAACCAGCCAAACAAAAAACAGTAAAAAGTGAAAACTTTGTTGTTACATCATCCTGTTTTCCTTCCCAGAGTGTTTAAGGGCTCAAACATTTTTTATTATTTCTGAGGGTAGTTTTCAGAGGAAAAGTACGATGTATTAGGAAAAGAATGTGTTTGCAGAATTACTTTAATCCCATTGGGAACTTGTGTAGTTCTGTAGGAACTTCTGTGGGTCTGACTAGAAGCTCTCTTGCATGTTATCTTCTCTATCTTCTTCATTTTTGAGCACTGCTGAGCAGCTTGGGCCTCTGTTTAGTTGCAGCATCCAAAAGCTTGCAACCCCTCTCAGTCTTGTATTTAAATCCTGTGCATAAAATGCTACATTTTCAGTGTAACTGCTCTGCTTCACTGTCCCTGAATAGGACATGTACTTTAGCATGCTGTTACTCAGCAATGTTTTAACATAAACTTTGAAAACTACTGATCTTCTTGTAAAAATAAAAACCTTAGTGGTGTTGTCTGGAGACACCTTCTTACAAGTTCCACATCCTTCTATTGAATAAGAAGGGCTTGAGAGGGGGTTTCAGCTGCTTCTCTTGCTGCTTGTAACTGAACACGCTTTTATCCAGCTTTGCATGGTTATATAAAGAAACATAAATGTTGATTAATTGAAAAAGTGGTCTTGCATTTGATATGTTCCAGTAATGTCTGATTTTTATCAGTACCTTTAATTGTGCGTGGGAATGTTGGAGGGGGGAATGTCAATGTGGATGAAATACATCACTAATAAGAAAAGACTGGTATGTGTCAAGGAGAAGAGAAAGACCTAGTTTGACCAAACAGGGTAGTCAGGAAGTGGGGAAAGTTACATGCATTTTAAATATGGTTATGGGAAGTTGAAGCAAGTAATGTACCCTTCATTTCAATAATTGCTCTGGGAACCTAAGGAGCTTCTTTTTCTAAGGCAAAAGGCTTAACCAAGGAAGGAAGACTGCAGTAAAATGAACCATATTATTTTTCTGCTTCTTGGAGGCTGATGAGTCAAATAGAATTATAGAAAACTACAGAATCATCTCTCATTGCACTGTTTTGAGAAAGGCTGAGAGTGGTCTGATTTGAAAATGTTTAATATCTTTTGTAAGCTGATATACAGTAATGGTAATTCCAAGGCAAAGTTCCCTGAACAGAAGTAGTAAATTTAGAGCAGAGTAATGAAACTTCCCTGTAAAGTTTGGGTTTGCATTACACCTCAGAAATGTGAAATTGGATCAGGCTGTATTCCTGCTACACAGAGGTGGCAATAACACCAAAAGCTTTCTGTCTGTTCTGTTTGCCATGATGTAAAATGTTCCTTAGCTAACATTCAGCATGAGGGGATGAGCTTCCACTCAAATGTTGGACTCTCTCAGATACTTGCCACCATGTTTTTCCCATTCCACAAAAAAGATTTAAACATGTTTGTTTGGTGGCAAGCTGGGTTGAACAATCTTAACAGTAGAGCACCACAGCGGCTTTAGCTGGGCTGGATCTGTATTTCTTCCAAATAATCACTCTACAGCTTTTACAAAATAAAGCAAAATTCTTATAGGCTGACTCCTTTTTTTGCTGACATGGTGAAAATGTATGGCTTTTTCTCATTGAAATGAGATACATGGAGCAAAAACTGTAGCTCCATTTTCAGTTTTGAAATTTAAATGCTGCTCAGTTTTCTACTAAAACAATAACTTCTGAGAACTTGGAGCTTATAAAAAGACTGGAATAAGATTAAAAGAATAAAAGTATTTTTGTGCAACCCTAATCATATTATAGGCCTAAAAATAAGGATTTAAGAAATAATATTGTAATGTTTTTATTTATTAAATCTTTGAGATTCCAGTCAAAAGCAAGGCACCTCTTTTATAACAAAGTGTTTTAGAGATTTAATTTCTTTTAATGCAAGGGTTGCCTTTTTTTTTTTTCCTCTGGAAAATGTTAAGCTAAAAGCAAATGTGGTAGAAGTACCTGGATGAGATTGCTGTAAATTCAACGAGGATTGAATTTTGGAGAAGAGAGAACTAGGAATTATGTTAATTTCCAATAGAAAGTATGATCACATTGTTTGAAGTGCCAGCTACACATAAGAGAAGCCTTCTACCTCTGTTGGAACATTGTGATTGGTAGCTTAGGAAGTAGCCTAATTCTGAAGCTTAATGAGCACTCACCAGAACTTGCTCTGACTGGAAAATATCCTTAGATCTTGTCTCAAAATAGGATAAAAATAGTCTGAAAGGGTAATGGGTTTATTTTGGTTTGTTTTTTTAACAGCATGTAGTAGGAGAATGGGTAGTATTATCTGCAGACTGAGCTAAAACAAATTAACCAAATGGGGCCCAATTCTTTAAACACAAAGTTTGGGAGCAATATTCTCACTGATAAAAGTATTAGAGATAAAAGGCCAATCAACCTCAGGGAGCACTTACTGTTACTCTCTGTTACTCTGCTAAATATGGCAGGAAAATTGGCTGAGAATCAAAAAAAATTTAAACAAGTGGAATCCAAGTGGATTAGCAAATGAGGCTTGTTTTGACATTCTGTGCACATCTTTGTCTTCATGTAACTTGAATGCATTCTATGTTTTCTGATTGGTTTGGGGTTTTTTTGGTTGCTTCTTTTTTTCTTAATAGATACTGAAGGTGTAAATGGAAGAGAGGAGTCTGTGAACCTTAATGATGCTGATGAAGGATTTTCATCAGGAGCTTCCCTCAGCAGCCAGCCAGCTGGGACCAAACCTCTATCCTCTGTATCCCAAAAGGGCAGCTTAAGGAAAACAGCAAGTGGGCGTTCCACGAAGGAGAAAGAAACCTCTTCTGCAGCAAAATCCAATGAGAGCCCTCGAGATTCAGTAGCTCGAAAGCAGTACACGCACCAATCCTCTGACCTGGATGGAGATATGATTGAGATGACACCTACTAAGAAACACCTCAGCCTGCCTGCTGGGCAGGTGGTGCCAAAAGCCAACAGTTTGGGCCTGATCAGGACCTCCAGTGCTTCCTCCAGTAAATCATTTGACTATGTGAATGGCAGTCAAGCAGGCTCCAGTGTTGGAGCTGGTACAGAGGGTTTTACCAGTCTAGCAGCTGCCAACACGAATCGGTTTTCAACTATCAGCCTACAGGAGGATCAGCTAGGCCAAGCTGGGGAAGGTAAAGATCTCCTTTCCCCAGGAGCTCCCCTAACCAAGCAGTCTCGATCTCCAAGTTTCAATATGCAGCTGATATCCCAGGTGTAACTTTTGACTTCCTTCCTTAGTATTCCCTCTTCCCCCTTAATCCGTGGCAAGTTCATCCTTAAGCAAACATGAACCACCATCATCCCACAGTGTGAAAATACTGACTGTTGTGATCTTGTTTGATTTGGTTTAGCTATCATACTGTATTACTGAAACAGCAATAATTCTTCCCTCACTTTCATCCTCCCTCCCCCTTGTAAACATGGTTGTGAAGCAGTATATGATGTACTGTATGCCCTTGTCCATACCTTCCTTTCTCCTTGGGTGATGTGCAATCCATCGTAGGCTGATCAGTCCCATTTCAACACTGTGAGACTGGAGAGACTGGCCGAAATGGTGAATGTGGTCCCTATGAGATGATGCTTTGGCTTCATTAAGAAATAGAAACGGGTTTGTTTTCTCAGTCTACAGTACTGCAAAGACTACTGGATCCTGACTTGTCTTTCTCAGAACGAGGAGTGCCTCAGAGATTCCAGTGTGACTTTGGACCTCTCTGAGTCTGTGCAATCAATTCTGGGGAGGGGATTGTCATTGCTGCTCCTGGCTGCCTATAGCACTTTCTTCATTAAAATGAGGGTAGTTTTTTCTTGACTGCCCCCAGTCTCTCATCCCAGAAGCTTTTGATGTTCAGCAACTGAGACATGCATATTAAGAAGCTATTTTCCCTCGGAGAGAGGATTCTAGGTTGATAATGTAGGTTACAATGCACTTCTAATGGCGTTGTAGCCATTTGTAATGTTACATGTCTTCCCCTCCAGGACACAGGGTCATTCTGTATTTATACTTAAAAGTTAAAGACACCACCATGCTGTTAAAGCAATTTAGTTTGTAAGTGGGAAGGAAACACTACTTCCCTAGGAAATAATGGCTAGCTCTGCTTCATTTTTGTTGTTGTTATTGTGAGGTGCCTATCACAGAATTGAAAGGTGTATTTGAGTAAAGAGTATTTCTCAGGCTATCTTTTGTGTCATGGCTGTTGGGATACACCCACCCTTTTCAGCTGCTTTCTCAATGTCACTGAATTCAATGATGGAGTCATTTGAGGGATCCTGCAGTCCAGACAGACCATACTCTCAAGGTGCTGTGTCACAGATAGAGACAATAGTTTGCTAGAAACACTGAAGCTTCAATGTGAAGTGCTTTTCTAGCAATGCCGTTTGTGCAAAGGGGTGCTGACAGTCCTTTTTTTTTCCCAGAAGGATCACACTTCATTGCCTTGGTATATATAATCTTTTGAAGTTTTTTTAACTCATATTTTTGTGGATTGGCCCTACTCTAGAAAATGCAGAACTCATGCCATTGAGCCAAGCCTCAAATGTGTATGACTGGTGTGTGGGCACTGACTGGTACTTATGTTAGAGGACACTGCTTAGAAGCACATTACTGGTTACACTGGAGAATGTTTGGCATTCTCTCTCCATCTCTCTGTCTCTTTTTAGATTGATAGAAAAGGGGAAAGTTCATCCTCTCTGCTTAAGTCCTGTATGATATCCTGGAAGTTTACAAACTAAACCTGCAGGAAAGAGTTACGATTTTTATGTGGGCACTTTGGTTTCACTGTCACTGTGAAGGATAATTGTAAGCAGTTACAAACAGCAGGCTCTCTTCGAATGATACTCTTTAAGATATTCAGAACAATGAATGACATGGTGTGGTATTGCTGACAGTTGATTTTGGTGGGGATTTTTTTGTTTTTAATACTTTATTTCAAATAGATTTTTTTTCAATTTTCATTAAAAATCATTAAAATATTTGAAGGTTTTTTTGTGGTTTGATGAGTCACTTTGGTAGCCTAGTCTTCATATCATACAGTCATAAAGTGAATTTAGTAGCTTCTGATGTAGAACTTCAGGTAAAGAGTAAATAGACTCATCAGAAGGAAAACAAGACAGTTTCTAAATGGAAATTAATTTTTAAGGACCACCAGTCATGCACAGATGGAACTAAGGCAAAGCTGAGATGAAGCTACAAAGCTTATATTTTTGTAAAAATATCAAAAGCTGTATATGGTTAAACTCTTTTCTATAAAATAAATTTTTCCTAGTGGCGACAATTGGTAAGTCATGACTGAAAGTACTAAGTTTATACTTAGTAGAGACTACCAAAAAAGGAAATTTGCTTAAATATTTGGGAAAGAAAAGGTCAGGAGGGTCAGCTAATTTTCTAATAATCACTTAATTTTAGTATTTTAAGAAGTAAATTTGTTCATTAGCAAGGTTCTCTACTTTATATGTTTGTCATTAGATGCATTCCTCCAGAAGTTTTAGGACACTTAAATTGGCATCAAGTCAAATTTTACAACCTTTTTTTAAAAGCTGTTTTTTTGTGTGGGGTCCCACACTATGAAAAACTATTTCAGGAAAGTGACACAGCTTTACTGGCTTCAGATAGGGAAGTCAAATGTACATGTGTAAATTCAAATTGGCAAAAACCTCAGTCAAACTACCTTTAAAGTATTTTTACACTTCTCATTTTGATCATGTGCCTTCTGTCATGGTTTCATTCATTGTATTTTAGTTTGTTCTTGTGTGTATATATCTACTCCATATCAGTCTTTTTAAAAGGAGTTCAAGTTTATCCCTGTAAAAAATTTTGTTTTCGATGTGCTGATGTGGTACATCTATGACTTCTCAAAAACTACCCTTTTAGTGCAATGTTCCAGTTGTAGGAGCTTGTTTTGTTGTTTTTCAACCAAGTACTGTTAAACATTTACCTTACAAATTGTGTCATCACAAGTATCTCCAAACCAGCTGTAGTACCAGGCTCTGCAATGCTGTGTATCATGTTTATCACTAATGCTTCTAGACGTGTCTCAGACTATATACTAAGGTGTGTCAAGATTGTAGCAAATCTTTATACGCTATGTTCAGCACATTCCAAAGTACTACGGCAGAAATAAAATTAGAAGTGTCTGGGATATGGGCGGAGGGAATAATCTGCTGGGTTTCTATATGCTAAATACTAAACAAAGTACAAAACAAATTTTCTGACACCTATGACAAATGTTCAGACTTAAATCAAACTTCCTTATCCTAAATTCACTCTGCTGTCTCTTCTTTTAGAACATTTGGTACTTGAGGCACTAGATTTAGATTTCTGCACTGTGTGAGTGCAACTGCAGCATTATAAAAGGACAAGACGCAGAACACTATGATTTTTTTCCCTCCATATGTGTGCATGCATGCACATACATGCAATTCTTAGGTGAGGAAGAGTAGATTTGGTATTCTGATGTATACATATACTTCAATAGGGAAAAATGAAATATTCCTTGATACACATCACAATATGCTGCCATTTTGCAACTAATTTTTTTTGGACTTTGTAATTTTAAGAAAATACAAAGTGTTGGGGTTGTGAACTCTAGCTTGATTATCCTTTTCAGGGATTTATTGTAAGCAGATTTTTGGTTGAAAGGTGAACCATATTTTCATTCTGCAGAGAGCAAAGCGATGAAATAAAAACATTTATTAGAAATAATGTTGCAAGATGACCATTTAAATTGCTGTATTATCCCTTTAGTTTTCATTTGGAAAATTTCATATTTAAGTGCAGATTTCTTTGAACACCCTTTCTAATGTGAATTTGGAGTTTTTTAACAGCATACTTCATTCTGTAGTGCTGAACATCATGTTGCAGCCAGTAGGCATTAGATCTAGTATTTGGAGTTTGCAAGTGTGTTGGTCTTAAATGCATTTCCAACATACTCCTGCTAGCTTTAATATAATAAAAGTCATCAATATCGTGAGAAAAAAAGATGTTTTCTGACAAAGTATTTATTTGCACTACTTACGAATACTGGAGTTTACTGGGACAGGGTTTTTCCTCACCATGTGAGGTTTACTTGTGCGTGAGTAGGTACATAGATTTGTCATGTGTTGACAATCAATTGCCTCAACTGTGTGTATACTGTATGTAAATAGGAACGTATTTTTCAAGATTAAGGGTGAACCCTGCATCTTAGTGGTGGTAAAGCTACTCTGCAGTAAGGTGACCCCAACTCTGCTTTTTGTCTTCAGATACTATGTGGTTTGTTTTACTTCTTTAATGAAGTTTATTAATGTTCTTGGAAAATAGTAGCTCCAGGGAAATTTTCCTCAATATTTAATGTATGACATGTTCAGAGAATTATATTTTGAAAAATTAATTTTGGAATAGATAATTCTATGCTATGGCTGTATTTTAACCTAAGAATTTGAACTTGTCCTATTTTATCATGAACCAATGGCTATCTCCTTTAAGTGTTCAGCATTTTAACTTTGGTCACAAACCAGACATTTTTGTTTATCTTGGCTTACAAATATAAATTAATTTGAAGACTAAGGGAGAATCAAGAATAGCTTTTTGATTAATTCATAAAAATCAAGTTGTAAAATATAGGTACTGTGCTCATAATCTTAGAGGAGTGTGGAAAATATAATGGAATATGTTTGAATGAAATGTATGTATTGCACATAAAACAAAACTACTTTGATGTTACAATGAATAATAATCTCATGCTTAAATTCTCTCATTGCCAAAGATATTGCTACCTTGGCATGTTTAATATAACATTAAAGCCATTAGCTGGGTGTCATTTGTAGCAAGCATTTAGATCACAGGAATAGTTTTCATCAGAAGAGTAAACATGCCCCTTTTGTTTCAGTTTCTTGTTTAGGATAATTGCAGGACTAAAGTTGCAAAATATCGCTTCTTTTCAAACATGCTAAGCCAACAAGCCAGATCATTTGCATCACATTCTTGATTTAGGAATTTTTTCAATATTTTATATTTTCTTTAGTATTTTAAATGCTATTTGTTTCTCGCATATATGCCTTAATCTCTTTTCATTATTTTTGGTTTTTTCCTCACTGGCACTTCGATAAACTTTGCTGTTGAAAGGTTTTCTGTAGGTGATTCAGGGTAATAAATCATGACATGGTGTTGTGTTAGTGAATACATGTATCAGTCTGTCAAAATTTCTGGCGTGACCATCTGAGGAGACAAAATACTTGCCTGCCTCTTCCACAGTGGTGGAAGATGGTGGTGAGCTGTGAGCAACTTGGTGTGTTCCTGAAAACAAGTAGTTTTTGCAAGACTGATATTTATGAAGTTTTCCACATAGTCATGATAAAATTTTATTTAAAATAACTCTCAGAACGAGATTTTAAAACAACAGCCAACCATATTAGATAAACTCGCATAGTAAGTTTGTCAAGTGTCAAGGACTGTGATATTAAAAGTTTAGAAGTAAGCTGTGCAAGTCTTAAGGGTACCTTACAGCTTTAAGAAAAGGATTTAGTAAAAATCCGTCCCATTTTAATAATCTGTATTTGAGATTGAATGAAGAAAAAAAGAAGACAGTTTTTGGTTCCATCCTGTCACTTATTTTTTCTCTAGGCTATACCTCTCCCTGAATTTTTTTTTAACTCTTCATCAGATTTTACCAAAGGTAGTATCTGAGGGACCAACTGAATTTAACATGGGTCCATAAATTCTCCCTTCTGTCATAAAGGATTCCTAAGGTTTTCCTATGAGGAGCTGTTGATGGGAACAGATGTATATTAAAGCTTTGTATCTATACAGTAAAACGTTGCCCTACATTTTAGTTTGTGCACGATGAGCTGAGTGATGAGATGAAGTTTTATTGACCAGCTACTTGGTTGTGAGCTCCCAGTGTTTTACAGTCTGTAGGATTTAAGCCGTTTTAGAGAAGACTATCTTTGCATTCTGATACAACTTTTTAATGAGTAATTAATTACCTATTCAGGAGTCAAAATGTAAATTGCTTTAAAATGTGGTTTAGAATTCTCACAGGTTTTGATTTTAGAGGGTAAAATGATCAGGGGAGACTTCTGTTCAGAAGTATCTGCTGGTAAAGTGTCTCTATGGTGCTTTGTCATGGAAACTTCCTTACAAATCAGTAGTGAATCCTGTGTGTTTGAGTCCTCATCCTCCCCTGAACTGATCACAAAACAGAAAAAGTAGAGCAACCTTTTACCTTTAGTTCTAAAACAAGTACTTGGGAGTAACAGAAATAGTGGCTATTGACACTGTTCTTTCTGTCCAGACAGTTACTCTTGTTGTGCTAGTATTTAATGTTATTAGTTTATGAAAAATACAAGTAGTAAAAACTTTGTAGCTTCACGTATACAGTAGATGTGAGTTAACAATCACTCAGGATAAATCAACATATCAAAGTATTAATAGATTCCTAGTGCTGGGGTGTGCAGTGTGTGTGTGTGTCAGTGTTCAATGATTACTTTGAAACAAGACTTCTGTTCCCTTGCACATAGTACATACTTTAGGGGTGGATATTGCTAGGTGGTTATTTATGGACAAACACCTTATGATTGACTAAAACAGAGTCGTTTGACACTTTTTTTCATATTGAAGATTCCAGGAAAAAGCTAATAAATATTTTTAAGAATCAGCTACTCTTAATACATTTTAGATTTACTGTGGTAGCTTTATTTGCCATTAAAAGACCCCAACAACTAAATTGATATATACCCCATGCTGCATTTTTAAAATTTGTAATTCCTGTACTTGACAATGAGCTTTTTGATCTGTTTTTGTCCTTGTAAGAATACAAGACTTGCTCTCTGTTTTACTAGCAAAAAGAAACATTCTGCAAAGGTCAAAAGATTTATTTTCTTACTTTTTTCGTCATACCAGGTTTATTTCTCTGAACTAAGGTTTCTGAGGATTTTTACTACTTAAGCATTATGTAATCTCATAAAAGGAGCATAAGCAGCACTTCTTGTGGACACACAGGCTAGGCAAAAGGACATGGATGTGTGGGGTGAGCCCCTCTTGACCAGCATAGCCCTGCTTGCTGGTATGAACCCCCGAGAGAGATTCGGTATTGGTGAAGGACTAAATCAAACAGGTTTTTAATAACCATGACTTCTGCTGTATGATGTCCTTTAACCTTAGGACCAGGGAAAGTCTTCATTCTTAGTCCTGAAGGAGGCATGTATTGAAGATCATTTTATTGGTGCATGTAAACCATTATCTTAACTGTCTTACTGAGCTGGTTCATGCTGTTGACTTGTTGAAATGTGAAATGTAGTTACTATTGACTTTGTAAATATCTGCCAGAGAAGAAATATAATTATTTTAAATCGTTGTAAATAGAGATGTATAAAACTCGACACAATCTGCAATGCAGAAAAAATTATATATATATATAAATATATAAAGATGTTAAATAAATATCGTGCTGTTTCTGAAGAGAAATGAATACTTTGTGGATTGCTGATTTTTAGAAGTTTGATTCAGGCTGGTGAGGGGAGTGCTCCGTGGGGAGCCGGAGCTGTGAGCGGGGATCTGGCGGGGCCGCGCTGTTTGGTGCGGGGCTCGCAGCAGCTTCGTGTCGCCACAGCGACCGCGGGCACGAGCCCGGGGGGCACGCGCGTGCCCGGCGGCGGAAGTCCCGCCCTCTGGCCGAGGCGGGCTGGGAGCGGGTCCCGGGTTGGCCGTGGGACAGGTCACTCAAGGCGGCGCCCCGGTTGGCTTCCTTGGGGCGGCCGCTGGCTGGCACGTGAGCCCGGTTCCGCCTCCTGCTGCCGCCGCCTCTGCCGGGGGCGTGGGGAGCGGACCGCGGTCCCCCAGCAGCGGCACCGTAAGGGGTGAGGCGGGGCCGGTCTGCTCCCCCCCCCCGCGACAGCGCCCTCCGGCGGCGGGGCCGCGCCCACGTGACGGGCGCCGCCATGAGCCGGCCCGATGGGACGCGTAGCAGCCGCCGCTCTCTGCAGGTGAAGTTCGTGCCCGACGAAGACGTCCTCAAGCACATCGCCGATGATGCAGGTACAGCCGGCCTGGAGCATAGCCCAGCCCAGGGCGCTGGGAGAGGGGTCCGAGCAGCCGCCGCGGCCCCCGAAAAAGGAGCTCTGCAACGCCCGAGCTGGGTGCTGCAGAGGCTCGCAGAAGGACGAGGCCTCCGGAGTAATTTTTCCCCGCTTGACCCGTCAGTGGAGTGTCTCTGTCCCAGCCCGGCACTGGACGGGCTGCGGTCGGGGCGGATACGAGCTGTCGGTACGAGCTCCCCCAGGAGCAGCGTGTAGTGGGTGCCAGGGCAGTGGCACAGGGAGCCGGGAAACTCCTCGGGCCTGGCGCGGTTAACCACTCGCACAGTCTAAAGCGGAAAGAGGCTCCAGGTGTATGCCATAGGAGTGTTTTGCAGCAGTTCTGACTACTTTTAAGTTGGGAAACCTCTGTGGAGATGCTTAAAACTTGCCAGTACAAGCCACGGAACATCCAGTTGAGACTCCAGTGCTGGTCCTGCTTTGAGCAGAAGGTCACGCAGACGGTCTCCAGAGGGCTCTCAGCCTAAATTCTCTCTAAATTCTGTCAGTGTACTGACAGCCTACAGGCAAGGTATTTTCCAGTTGCTCCTCTTCGCTAGAAAAAATAAGCGTTGACAAGTACCATCCCCTTTGCATGCAATTTGATACTGAAATGCGTGAGCCACTGTCATTTCTCCCATTTGTCTCTGTGGATCTGCTGTTCGCTGAAAGGGGTGTCTTACCCTCATGGACTGCAGGAGCCAGCATTTGTGGTGAAGGAGGGATGAATGGCTATAGGGTCAGCTACTGATCAGCTGTTCTTTTAGGAGGACATCTCAGTGTTGAATTTGTTTAGTGGTTTGCATAACAGGAACCTGGTCTCTAAATTAGGTGGCTGCGTACTACTGAAATTGAAATAATGAAATAGCAGGAGGTTAAAGCTTTTATTGCAATTCTAGGAACTAAAGTACGGAAGGACAAGGCTCTGCTGAGTGTCAGTGTGAAGAGATTTGTGAAGAAGCTCGAGAATATTTCTAATGACGAAGCTCAGGAGATCCTGGAAGAGAAGAACTATGTTGCTGCTCTTGGAATATGTGCCCAAGGTATAAGCAGGGAAAAACCCAACACAGCTCTGACCTCAGGAGGTTCTTGCAGTGTTAGGGTTGTACAGTGTTGGTGAAATTGCTTTTGAGGGCTGAATCTGCTCTGTCTGTGCTTGTGGTAACAGGTAGAAGAGAAGATTATGATTCTAGGATTTTATTGTTATATTTATTTTGTAACAGCTGCAGCATAAAGCTAAATAGTGAAATGTTGCATTCCATCTTTCTTGGGCTGGGAATATCAGTGCTTTTAAAATAGCTGCAAGTAACATTTCTTTTCACAGATCCAGTGGGAAATGGCTCAAATATAAGTGGTGGAGAAGTTTACTCATTCCAGACTCCCAAATGCTCCAATAAAATGGCAGAGCTGGGTATGGTTTGCTCTTTTTTCTCTGTGGACTTAGGAGAAGCAAGCAGAAAGTGGCAGTTCCAGAGCGAGTGGACTGTTTTGGTTCAAATACCAAAAGGTGCTTGAGTGCTTGAGCCAGATTGTCACTCACTTGAAGAATCTTTGTATGTCCAGCACCATCTGAACTTCATTAGTGTTTATTTGTCACAGCTAATGATATATACTACAAAGGATGATCTGAGGGAGAGGGATCATCCTACTGTATCACTATACAGAAGCTGGTTTTGGTGCCTTTTAGTTTCTACTGTGTCTTGGGAAGTTGTGTTTCCTATCTTAGACCTCCTTCTACAGCAGGGCGGATTTCACTGGTGCTCCCTCCTGGAGCTATGACTCAGTTTGAAAACTGAGGGAAGTCATACTGTGATGATCTGTTAGTCCAAGTGTTGTTACATGGAATAGGTTGTTGGTCATACAATGGTAGGGACTGTTAGCAGGATATGGAGACCTTTCACATTCACATCAGTCATTCAACTTCAGCTTGTACTCATAAGGAGTGACACAGGTAAATAGTTCCTCCTGAAGAACTGGTGTGTTTGCTATATCTGATGATCTGTTATGTCCAGCTGAGCAGTCTTAAAGGACTAAGTGAGCCTGACCAAACCTTGCTCTAATTCAAAGACATGGTTTCGCAGAGAGCAAAATGTGCTCTGCCATTGCATCGGCCATATTTGTAAAATTAATTCATTGATGAGTTCAGCCTTTGAAAATCTTCACTAAGGAATACAGCCACCTTTAGGGTTAGAAAAATCTAGAAGTATTTGGGTCCTGAAATAGCTAGGGAATTAATATGTAGAGAGCATTTCATGTGTATGGCTCCATTTCTCACTATCTAGAGCTGGAAGTTTTGTACCTGACATGTCCTTCCTTCCCTTCCCCCTATTTCCTACAGCCTCTGAATTAGCCCAGACACCAGAACAGAATGGGGCACCTGCTCACTCCAAGTGCCCTGAGAAGATGGCCAAAACCCCTCAAAGTAGTAAGTCCTGTGATGGTTTGGGGAACTGAAGCTGAGTGAATAGGAGTTGTGTTTCTCTTTGGGCAGTGGAGTGGATGCTTGAGTTCCAGCTTCTGTCATGCTTAAGTATTCTAGTCAGGTTAACACCATGAGCTGAACTGTTTGATACGTGTGGCCTGTGCTTCACCTGGGTGTCAGATCTCTTCTTCTGCCCTGCTGCTCTAGATGAAACATGAACTTCTGTCTCATCTGTTGCTGTGACATTTAACGACTTCGTCTCTATTCAACAAAAATACTTGCACTTGAGAGCTATGAGCTGGGCTGGTATGTTAAACACCAGTTGGGTAGGACTGTGTGGGTGTTCATGTGTAAATTCACACTTTATTATATAATATTTAATACCTAGTGCTGCAGAGAGAAATACAGATGGGAGAAATCAATGCAGGTCAACACTGGCAAGAGCATGTGCATTTGTGCTTGGAAATGGGGTCTGATGTACTTGGGGAGAGGACAGTAGCTCACTTTTCAGCCTCCTCCCTCCTGCTGGAGTCTCTTCCTCCTTCCTGGGCTCCCAAAGCTGTGACCAAGAATTAAAAGCTGCCTGCTGTGGTAATAACATAGACTTTTGTGTGAGCTGACACAGCCAGGCTGCTGGAGTCACCACAAACTCACAGCCAGAATGCAAAGAGTAAATTTATTTCTATTGTCTTCCTGAAGCAACACCTGGGCAGAGGGACAGCAGTGGAAATGTAGGCACTGAGTGGAGATGCAGGTTCAGTCCAAGAACCAGCCTGCTGTTCACACTGGTCTGTCAGTGGTTTTGCCCATGTGAGGTTTATCCCCATGCTGTGATCTTCACCGTGTTCTGATCATCTCTGTACCACTGCCAGGGGAAACCGCCTGTCCTTTAGGGTGCCTCCAAGCCTACCAAGCACCTACATTATCTATAAACAGATGTTCTGCTTCCCAAAGCATACACAGGGTAAATAGCAATAGACATGGTATATCTTTTTTTGTATCGCCGTTTGAGTCTTTGCTATCCCCAGCTGCATGGTCACTTGAACGTATTTACAATTCTTCTTGCCAGTCTTTCGCTTCTAACCCATTCCTCCCAGCAACTCTCTTTATTCTCCCCTTGCCTACCTGTGAGGAACTAGAGCCTTCCCTCATGGGATTAACTATCCAGGGAGCTGCTGTTCTGGTGCAGTGTACCTTTGAACAGTGAATGCCTGTTTTTCTAATGGGCCATCTTGTGCCACTGTTGAAAATTGCAGTACTGTGTACAATGCTATTTCTTCCTTTTCAGAACGTTCAAGTTCAAACAAAGTGCAGGAGAGGGTGAGTAATAACTTTACATTGCTTGGATTTTGTGTTTGGGTTTCTTCCCCACTTTTACTGGCCAATTGTCTTGGTATGAAAGACAGATATCTGCCAGGGGAAACCAGAGTCTCCCTTGGAATGGAGAATGTAAACTGCCTCCCTCCGAATTATTATAATGTTGAAATCAAGGGACTTGCAGGCAAAGATATAGGAATATCAATTCTTTACTAGGAATATTACAAAACACAAAGGCACAAGAAAAGAAAGAAACAAGCAAACAACAACAAAATAATCCTAGAAACGCTGACAGAGTCAGAATACAATGTGGCATCCTGTTGATCAGGGTGTTGGAAGCAGTCTAAAATAAGTCCTTCTGGAGTGACAGATGTGGCTCTGTTGGAGTAGAGATGACCTTGTAGAAGGATCCAGTGATGAGATGGGTCCAGTCTTCCTCTGGGAGTCCAGTGGAAAAACCAGCTGCCCTGGTATTCTGATATCTAGGTTTTATTCAGGCAGGAATGCCTGGCTCCTCCCGATGGGTGGAGCATCTCACAATGGGATGATTTAATTTTATCAGTCATGCAGTGAGCCTTAATGGCCCATTCACAGATGATATCCCCCTGGAGGGAGGATGGGTGATGGAAGAGATAAGAAAACACTGCCCCACCTGGTTTTAACAGTTGGCCTATTAACAGAAGACACCCACCCCCTTCCCCCCAGAGTTATGAAGAATGGGTTATACAAGAGATAGAGAAAAACATCTCCCCAACCGGTTTCAACAGATGAAAATAGAATACACATTTTTGGTTACATATTGCAACCCAAGACACCAATTACTACAATTTTCCTTCCTGGAAAGGAAGGACCTTGAAAAGCATAATCCAGAGCAGAGATGTCTCTTCTGTTCTAACCAGACAGGAGTAACTCAAGTGAGAACCGTTAATCAGGATTAAGGGGTTTGGAGTCAGTGGGCAAATAGTAGATTTGACAGCTTAGTTATCATGGGTGGAAACTATTTCCTTGCATCACACAAGTAAGGAGGCTAGATAATCCCTGAGTACACAGTTAGACTCACAGCTTTCCAGGTCCTCACTAAAGGAAGAAACAACCCTAATTGTAATAAATGCTGTTAGAACAGGAGTTCCAGAACTGTGATGCTGTTCAGTTTCTTACTTACCATTGGTTTTTAAAGAATAAATTGAGGTAATGGGTGGATGTACGTTGATGTTGTGTTCTGCAAAATTACAGAGATACAGTCCAGAACTGCTAGTTGTGGTGGCTATGGAGTGAAAGAGTTGGCTTTCTAAAATGGTACAACATCATGGCAGAAAGGTGTGCACAGCTTTTCTGGTATGAGGTTCCAGGATGAAATACACCTGAAAAAGACATGCTGTTTGGGGATGTCATATTCACTGCTTTCACATTCACTTTGTCAAGATCAACAAAAGTATTTCCTAAGTATTGAAGACTTGATCCCGTGTCCGAGTCAGGCATGTGCTTTACACTTAAGTAAGGAAGATGTGCCACTACAACTTGGTGATTGGATTCCTTTGCTGTACTTCTGGGCTTAGTATGCTGTGTGGTCTTCTGTCATTCTGGTAGTTGTTTTCATAGAGGACTTCCAAATGAGTTTGAGTAGACATCATGACTATGGGGACTGAAGCATTTCCAGTTTTTTGTTGCTTTGGTTTGACTGTTCCTGAGGGGCCAAGTTTGGCATCTTGGTTGGAGATTCCAGTTTTCTACTCTCCATCTTGAGCTGAAAGAATTAAGCCCCTTTTGGAACTTGATCCTGTCTCTCTCTGAATGGGAAAACAAGAACTCTCCATACTTAACTGCCTCTGCTTTTCCAGTTTCATATGGGCTGAAATAGTTTGGAAATGTAACCTGTCTTTGCTTGGCAGAGGGCTGTTTAGAGGAGAGAGATGTTTCTTCTAATGCATGTTTTTTCTTTGTTGTTCCAGAATAAAAAGGAAGAATTTGTGTCCACCACACCTTACAGACTCAGAAAGAGACTAGCAGGTAAAGATCAGCCTTTGCAGTCAGCTGCCACAGTCAGTGAGGCACTATGTTCAAGGGAGAGAATTTTCCTGTTGAGCTGCTGTCTGTGTTAGCAGTATGACTGAAACAACCTGATTCATCCTGCAGAGAGTGTAGAAATGTCCTTAAGAAAATCTATGTAGGCCTTTCCTCTACAACTGATCGTTACTAATGTGAGGGGTGGAAGGGTTAGAAGCACCAAGTTACTGAACTTCAGTAACATGATCAAAAGTGACAAAACTTCCAGTAGTCTTACCTATGCTGACATTTAGTGTGGCCCAATTGCTTGAACCAGGCATAAAACTTTTTGATGATGGCTGGGATATCAATGTCAAAGTATTTCCAGTAACTGGTTAGCTAAATCAGAATGAATGCAGAGGAGAGTTTAGTCCATGGTATATCATCTTCTTTTGTGTTGAGAGACCAAGACTGAGCCAGATTTCATCTGTTCTGTTCAGTCAACGCTGTTAACAGGTATTTTAAAACAACTTTTTTTTGCAGAATGTGACATAGAAGAGACTCAGTCTGCATGATTGGCATTTGGGAAAACTGACATAGAGATGCTAAGAGAAATAGGGAATTCCACTGTCCATTTTTAGTCTCTTTTTATGGTATGATGATGTTTCTTAGTTGGTATCAAGGAGGAAGTGTACTTAACAATACTTCGTGATCCTAGAGCTGCAAAAGAAATGGCCACCTGTGTTTGCAGTTCTCTTAAGCATTCATTTTACCTTTCTGTGAAATATATTTAGGATTCATGTGCTTATAAAACATCTAGAGCATGTGTGTGAGATGGTACAAAATGAGTTCTGTGTAAGAAGTCATTCCTAGCTGTCTTGGTTTGGAAGACAGGTGTCTGCTGGGGAGAGCAGGGCCCCCCTTGGAATGGACAAATCCCCTTCCCTCCGGATTATCACAATTTTTGACAATTAAGGGAGCTCTCAGGTAAAGATATTGAGGGTAGGAATAGCAGTTCTTTACTGTTATATNCGGGAGGAGGAAGAGACGAGCTGCAAGGTCCCGGGCACAGGGGCAGATGATACCTGTCTTCCCTAGGCCGGAATCGGTGGTGACTCTGAACTCCTCTTGCAGCAAGCAAAAGCAGCCTCGCCGTCCTCTGTCCTTGCTGAGAGCCAGAGACGCACTGCCTATACCGAGCCCGTTGGTTCCCTGCCCCCAAAACCCGTGTGGTTTTCCCCCTCCCAACTTTTGGCCACTTCTTTTGTTTTTGCCAAGTACTTGTAAGTAGCCAGTAGTTAGTTTCCTAGCAACTTATGGGAAAGAATTCTACATTAAAGAAAGGAAACAAATCTAACCCCCAACACCAGCTTTTAACCTTAAAATTTATCCTCTAGCTCCAGATCCCTATTTAGAAAGTGAGAGTGAGTATTCTGCTTCCTGCTCAGAGGAGGAGGATGAGGAAGAAAAGAAAGAAGTCAGCACTGTTTTAAAGACTCCAGCAAAAACTAAGGCTTCATCTACACCTCCTCCCAGAAACAGCCTAACCAAAAGAATTAAGGAGCAAAAGATGGTGAGTGTGCAAAAATATACCCCTGAGCTAGCAAACATGAAGAGATGTATGGTGACAATAAGCTATTAGTGGCCCCACCTGACCGTGGGGAAGAACTGGTAAACTCATTTCTGATCAAACCAGCTGGGCTAACTTTTGCTGTACTTTTGGGTAATCCCTGTTGGATGGGCACCATGTGAACCTGTGTGCTAATCCAGTTGGCATCATTAACAGCTTCAGAAGGAGAAGTCTAAGATGTCCATGGAGCAGGGGACCTCGTATTGAGACAAGATGAAGAAATTGATTCCTGTAGTATCAAAAGTAGCACACATTAGTGTTCTGGCTTGGTGTTCAGCTTAATTGTAGTATCAAAAGTAGCACACATTAGTGTTCTGGCTTGGTGTTCAGCTTAATTGTAGTATCAAAAGTAGCACACATTAGTGTTCTGGCTTGGTGTTCAGCTTAATTGTCTTACTTCCTTCCACCACCAGGGGTCCCCACACCGTTTAAGAATACTGTTATGTTACCTCTCTCAGAATCTCTTTTTTGGCTCTCTCTTCAGGAAAGAATCATTTGACTAGGTTAGCTTTATAGCAGAATGCTGCTATAGAAGCCATTTTTGCAAATATTTTCTGTCTATGTCTCATTGGTCATCTTAGGGAGAGGGGTAACTTGATAGCAGGAGGAGTGTTGCTGATCTTGCTGTCCTTTTGTAGGGCAACCTGGTGGAGGAATATTTTGAAGCTCACAGTAGTTCCAAAGTGCTCACTTCAGACCGAACACTGCAGAAGTTGCGGAAAAGAAGATTGAATCAGGTACAGTTCATAGTGAGTCACACAAACTCTGGGGTTTTGATTTCTATGGTAGAGAGTTCCCTCAACAAAATTTCTGATGTTGCTATTTTCACTTTATTTCTACTGGTTATGTGGTCAGTGGTAATGCTGATTTAGGTTGCAATTTAAGCAGTATGTTTTCTACTGCTGCTCTGAGCTGGGACAGTGCCCAGTTGTTTGAACCTGAGACTGTAGGGAAAACACAGGGAGAAGGCACTGTCAGCTGAGCTCACAGCTGAAAGCTGCAGTTACCAGAAAAGGTCAAAGTTTGCTTTTGAGGGAGGAGAAGAGGGAGAAGCAGAATTGTAGAGACTTGCTTTAAAACATCATTTTTGTCAATTAAATGGTAGGGGGAATTACAAACTGTCTTGACTATTAAATGTGTAGAGGAAATCAGCTGATTTCATCTGAACATTACTGGGTCAAACCACTTGCAGAACTGGAATAGCTCTAAATGTTGTCACCTAGTTTGTTAGATATACTTTGTTCCCTTGCAGTTTCTAGGAGACAGGAATAATCTGATGGTGGTGACTGAATTACTTTATTTTTCTCCACATGTCAGTTCCACAAAACAGTTCAAATCAAGCAGTTGTACCCTACAAGGACAGGTCTCAGGGAACTCTGTAGAATACCTGGAGCTCTTGTGGCTGTGACTGCTTTCTGACTCCATTTGTGTTTTAAAAGATGGCATATATGCAGACTGCCTGATACTTGCTGTTGTCTGGAATTGCTGCCCAGAATAACATCTGGATTCTTAACAAGTTCTTTCATATCAGCTGTGGAAGGAAATCAAGGCTTACAGTGTTAAAACTACTTCTGGTGTCAAAGTAATTGAAGGTTTAGCAGTTCTGTCTCTCAGTACTTCGCTTGTCCGATTGCAGCTGTCTTTCTAGTGTGAACTGTCTTCTACTGCAAGGGACTGGGAAGCAAAGCTGTTAAAATTGAAGAGGAGAGGCCAGTGTAGATTTGATGCTATCATACTGCTGTGCTGTTTAAACATCAACGTCACAGCATATCTTCAAAGCTGATTCTTGATGCTTTTCTACATTGAGCTATCAGCTGCAAATTATGTCTTTTCTGCAGTATTTTTTTAAGATGAAGGGCATTTTGAGCTTTCTCTTGTAGTGACAAACACCTGAACCCTTGCTAAGCATGTTGATTGGAGCCTTTGTTCCCATGAGCAGGGATGTGATGTTGTATCTTGTTGGTACAGTGCTTGGTGCTGTGTAAGCTCTGTGTGTTTTTCCTGTAGTGGTTTTCCCATACTTGGCAGAAAGAGAAAAATAGAGTGTGTCATCTGTTCTAGTCCTACTCTAGCTGCTGTTTACCATAATAAGGTTACTTAATCTCTGCTTTGTGTCTACAGTAGCAAAACTGTGCTTAGTGGGGTCTTCATGGGAAGGGAAAAAAACTAACCACAAACTGAGTGCACTGACATTAAAAACTGTTCTCTTTAGATAGGGAGCATGCTAGAGGGTATTTTAAGGACTCCAGGTATATATTTTGCTTTTTCTCAGCTTTGAATGACTGTCATCTCTTTCTCGATACAGCAAACACTGCATGATCTTTTGAAAAATGCTCCCCTTGCCTATGCTGCTGAAATTAGAGACCTTAACCAGCAACATGAATCCTTGTTTTCCAAGTGGATGCTGCAATTACAGTGAGTATCCAAGGAGAATCACTAAAGACGCTTAGTTAAAAGGCACTGCCAGTAAACTTACCCTCATGTCAGTAACATCCTGTGGATGGATGAATTAAGGAGCAAATTTTTTTCTTTGATTGCTTAAATTTAAAAGTGAGTGACATTAATTTAATTCAGTGGTTCCTGTAGACCAAATCATGTCTGATTAACTCCTTGAACTGAATGTCTGAAGTGCAGTGAAGTTGCATTCTACCTGGTTAGTTTGCCTGTGCCTCTCTAAACCAAGCTAGAGGGCATTCACAAACAGGAAACATCAATAGTGAGAGAACAGGGAAAATGAATTATGAGAAAAGTACTCTTTGTGAGGAATCATCTTTATTTACAGCAGCAAGTTAGTAGTGAATAGCACACCCTCACCATCTTCAGTCTGCGGCTATCTCCAGTGGTGTAGCAGTTAACTTTCAATGCCCATGGTACCTAATGATCTGGGCATGAAGAAACACCAATGCTTTTGGAAACACTGGCAATACAAATTTTATTTGGCTGTGTGTGTATCTTCATGGGAAGGAGAAGGGTGAACATTCAGGAAAGAAAATGGAACTATGGAGACCCTGTGAGATTCTGAAGCACTTTAAAGAAGGCAGACCACCACCTCTGAGGCTGGAGCCAATACTGGTGATGAGAAAGCCCCTTGGAAGCTTTTGCAAGGAAGTGGAGTATAAAGAAATTTGTGGTCCATGGGGAGGGACAGAGAGTGTGAAGAAGATACCAGCTTTGAAAGTTGGAGAGTTTAAGAGGAAGAGTTCTCTGTTACTTGGTGATCTGGGCAAATGGCTAGAGATGTACGTGGCAGGGCAGAAGAAACAAATCTCTAGATGACAGTGAAGGCAGTGACAGCTGTTGAACACCTTACCTTTGCCCAGTGCTATTTAAGTAAGCTGATACTCTTCTTTCTGAACAAGATAATGCTTTTCCTGCTTCTCAGACCTAAACAAAGCTTTGTGATTCCTGTGATGACCCTCACCTGAATGTAAAGAAGTGCTTAAGATTCAAAAATGCTCATTGGTTGAAAGGAATGACAGAAGTCAAAGGATCCACAAACAATTATAGTTTTATAAGTAAATCACACACTTGGGATGGAAATAAGTATGTTAGTCCGTGACCTACTATATAGGCACATGGCACTGGGTTTTGGATGAAGGGGCAGGGTGAAGGGAAAAGAACTAAAGAGCTTAGTTTTAAAAAGGAGAGATGAATTAAAAAACAAAAAAGAGATCACCAGCCCTGGCTCCAGCACTGAGCCAGCTGAGGGGATGCTGATCCTGGATTCACCATTGATCCAGGTCATAAGTTATGATCCAGCTGTGTTGGTTCAGCTGATGAGATGTCCAGGGTCTGGGGGGCATTGCCTGAGCTTGTGCAGAGGAGTTGCCTTTTTATGGACAAGTGTCTCTGCCCCAAAGACAGATTTGTCACTTTCTATGCTAATTGGTAATCATTCGCAGTTTGTTCTTTTAGGCCTTTCTGGAAAAGGGTCAGAGGGCTTTGGGGGTCTTTGGTAGTCGCAGTCCCACGTTATAGTCCATGTCCACTTCCTGCCAATCATTCCTGTGCTTGCACTGTACTTTGTTGTTCTTTCTCCTAGAAAGGTTCTACCCTATCTCCACCTGGGTGCCCTTCTCCAGCCAAAATTTGTTCTTTCTCACAGCATGTTAGTACCAGTAATCATTGGTTATTACCAATTATTCTTGTCCTTTAATACTTGGTTGGCTTCATAGCCACCTGGTTATTGGTGTTTGAGACTGTCTCAGGTTTGAAATTTGAAACTGGGTGGAAACACTAATGTTGTGGTTTTAGTGTTTGCTCTTCTGTGAGATAATGATTAGGAGAAAATAAAAAGCGAAGCAGGCTTAAACTTAAAAGTTACTGTCCTGGTTTAGGGCAAAATTTGGGAAAGAACCCTCCCAAATTGGATCCTCTGGAAGCAAGCCCAAAACAGCCCCTTCTTTCAGTTGGTTTGGGAATAAAGTTCATCTGAGAAAAAGTGGAAAAAACTATTAATTTAACAAACAAAAACCCACAAGCATTAACAATTGAGTAATATGAAACAATAAAACCTCTCGCTGATCCAAAGGGATTCCCAGAATGAAAGTGGTTTTGCTGTGGGTGTAACTCGGCTCTCTCTCAGGGAGGGGCCCAGGCCCTGGTGGGCCCCAGGTGCCTCTCTGGTCTTCTCAGTCTAGGGCAGATTTCAGTCCCAATGAAAAGGCAAAAACTCTGTACAGGAACTTTCTCTGCTTTAATTAGCCAAAAACCAATTAAAAAGGAAAAGAAAAAAAAAACTTTCTGTCCATCTGTCCAAAGACAGCACCGTCCAAGCAGGGAAAAAAGAATGTGGAGGAGTCAGAGCAGTTCCTCTAAACGAAAACTGCGCGCTCCTTCCCTCTTCGCTCTGGCCTTAAAGGTACAGGACATAATATCCAACACAAACAGGGCAGACAGTTTGGGGATACAAGCATCATAAAGTCACCCTAGGACAGTTACAAAAATAGTTTATTTACACACACTAATGAAGAAATGAAGAAAAAAAAAGAAAAAAAATTTGAAATTTCAAAACACTTCTCCCTACAAGCTGTTCACTTTCTCACAAACAAAATCTTTTCGTCACTCTGGGACCCTAGTCTAGTCTGTCTTAAGTCTCATGGAGACCTTTGCTACAAGAAAAAAAACTAGTCCTCTCGTGGCTTTTGTGTTACGAATCTGCCGTCTAAAAATTCTGCAGACTGTGAAATCTTACCCATATGTCCTGGTTTAGGGCAAATTTGGGAGGAAACCTCCGAATGGGATCCTCTGGGAAGCAAACTCAAACGGCCCCTCCCCCTCAGCTGCTCCCAGAATAAACTTGCGCTGAGAAAAAGTGGAAAAAACTATTTATTTAACAAACAAAAGCCCAGAAGCACCAACAATTGATTAATACGAAACAATAAAACCTCTTTCCGCTCCGAAGAGTTATGGTAAAATTGAGAGTGTCCTTGCTGTGGGTGTAGCTTGGTTCCTCCTCAGTCTCGCTCTCGCGGGGACCAGGCCCCACTGGGCTGCAGGTGTGAGCTCCTGGTGTCGCTCTGGTCTTTTTCGGTCCTGGACAGGTTTTAAACAATCCCAAGAAAAAGGAAAAAACTGTCCAGGGAGCTTCTCTGCTTCAGCTAACCAAAAACCAATTAAAAGGAAAAAAAAAAAAAAAAAAGAAAAGAGAGCTCTCTCTGTCTGTCTGTCTGTAGACAGCACAGCCCGGGAGAAGCAAGAATGTGTAGGAGTCAGAGCAGTTTCTCCCACGGAACTGCACGCTTCTTCACTTTTGAAACCAGCCGTAAAGGTACAGGACATAATATCCAACACAAACAGAGCAGACAGTTGGGGATACAAACATCATAAAGTCACACTAGGACACCATAGTCGCCTTTCCCTGGCTACATATGGGCCTCTTTAGCTGGTTTGGGGTACTATTTTAAAATGCTTATTTAGTATACAACAAAAATTCTCTTAATCTACAACTTTTGAGTAGAATCAGCATTTCTCTAAACAACTACTAAAAAATAATCTATTTTTTATAGTTTTACAAGAGAAGTCCAGCTAAAAATGTCTACTCTTCAATTCTTCTTTTAATAGCCTTATTAGTTCTTTCACTCCATGCTGTCTCCCTATTTCTAATCACAGTGTCTATCTGTAGAAGAAAGAAGGGGTTAAATTCTTTGCCCAAGTTCTCTCTCTCTCTCCTCTTCAGCTGCAGCTCTTGTTGTTAAAATCTCAGAGCGTTAGGGGAGAAAGATGCCATCCTTTCTTGGGCCAGCGGCACAGCCTGGCCCCTCCTCCTGCCGGCCACCACGCGGCCTAGACATGGCCCAGTCCCCGCCCCCACTGGCTACTACGGGATTCGGGACACAGCCTGGCCCCGCACTCCCGCTGGCTACTATGGGACTGTCCTGGGGTGACGTTAGGATGTTTGTATCCCCAGTCGTCTGATGGGTTTATACTGGATATTACAGTCTGTACCTTTAAGATTGGGTCTGACAGCAAAGCAGGGGCAGGGGAAGAAGTGGGGAGTTTGTTTTCAGAACTGTGCTCGCTCCTCCGCTTTTTCGGCTAGGAGTGTTGTCTGCAACACGTTCAGACAGCGAGACAGAGAGATTTCTTTTTTCCATTAGTCAGTTTAGCTAGCTGAGGCAGAAAAGCTTCGCTGGACTGTTTTTCTTTAACCTGCTCTGGACTGGGGACCTGGGGGAGCGCCGGCGAGACTGAGAACAGAGTAATCACGTACAGGAGAGACTTTCTCTGAATTTGTCATCTCTCCAGAGCGGCAAGAAGTTTTGTCATCTGGTATTGTTCAGTTTATTGTGCTGGGGAGTGTTCTTCCTGTTAAATAAACAGGTTTTTTTCCACTTCTCTCTGAGGAAGTCTTTCCCAAACCGGTTGGGGGAGGTGCTACGTGGGTTTGCTTTCTGGGACGGGGGGAGGGCCCCTTTGGGGGTTTTCTCCCAGAATTGCCCTAAACCAGGACAGAGACTCAGGACACAGCCTGGCCCTGCAATCCCGCTGGCTACTAGGGGGCGTGGGACACTGCCTGGTCCCTGCTACCGCCGCAGCCCCAGACAGAGCGGCCCGCGGCACAGCCAAGCCACAGCCTCCTGTCCCCACGTCTGCCAACAGCCGGGGAGGGGAGGAGGGGGAGAAAGGGGACCCGGCAGCTGGGCCAGGCCAAGCTAGCTTCTCTCCTCATGAGAAAGAGCAGCGAGGCCTGGACTCTCATAGCCAGGCCGCAGGAGTGGCCTGACTGTTACCTCCTAGCCAGCCAAAAATGCAAAAAGACTATCTTCCACAATTCTCTGATATTTCACCCTGTCCATGTTTCACACAGACACAGTTCTATAACCTCTATGACTTCCTGAAAAACCACTTCCTGACTAAACCACCACAGAGACATACTATCAGTCAATTACCTTCTGGGAACTGAGAGCTAAAAAGATCTCACTCTGGACCACTGCTTGCAGTGGTGTTAGCGAGTGGGCTGTAGTATGCAGCAGCCCCCCATAATGGAGAGTTTAGAGGGTCTCGCTATAGGCCGCTTTTATAGGGACACAAGACAGTGGGCTTCAGTCAGTGTGATTTTTTCATCCTGGCTACAATTTGAGTCAGTAACTGTTTGAAGGTTCAGCAACAGAAATATTCCACTTGGATTGTTATTTAGGCAAGAAAAATGAGTTTCCAAGGCTGCTCACTAAAAAACAGGTGCTCATTAGACAATATTAGTTCCTGGGAACAGACAGTGTTTCTGATAAGCTGCAGAGGGGTTTAGTCTAGGTGCAGTTCATCAAGGCTGAGGCCTAATGAGCATTTCCCATATCATAGTGCAGCCTGAGAGAGGGTGAGGGATGTGACTAAAGTCAGCTTTTCTGGGTCTCTACAATTCCATACCATGCTGTCTTTATGCTTTCCTGCCTCTTTTTCTGTGGAACAATTTAGGATAAGAAATATACATGAGTATAGAGCAATTTTGCTTTGAAATTGTGCCTGAGGATCAGAGTAGAAAACCAGTATGAAGGTTTGCTGTTTTTTTCTTGTAGTTACTGTGACCTGTAGTAAACATGTAAATAAGTACTGATGAGGAGATACGTGTGAATGTTGATTACCATTTCTTGCCTGAAGTTGTAGATCCAGTATTCTGTTCTTAGTCAATAGCATTTTCTTCCGTTGTTTTGCTAAGTTTGTGAGCCTCTAGGCTGCTAAAATGATGCTTTTGCTAGGATGCACATGGCAGGTTTCAGATTCCTTGTAGCTAACCTTATTTATCAGCTGTAAGCTTAAGGTAAGCCTGGAGTTGACAAAACATGAAATTTTTAAAACCAAGATTGCAATGGATCATTTTGCTTAATGAATGTGACTTGGACTTTTTTGATCCAGTGTATTTGCTTGCTTTTTTGCAGCTTGGGTTTCAATATTGTGCTTTATGGACTGGGCTCAAAGCATAATCTTTTGGAGAAGTTTCGTACCTCTCTGCTCCAGGATTCTGTTCACCTGGTGGTTAATGGATACTTCCCCAGCATCACTGTGAGATCTGTAAGTGTAGGAAAATCTTGTGGGTTTATGTAATCATCCTGTGTTAAGAGATAACTCTAGAGTCTTTCAATGTAAAATGTTAAGGAAACCTGCTGCACCTTATAGCAACAGACTCTGAATGAAGAGCAATTCCTCTCTCTTCTAATATTTTGAAGAAATTTATCCCATACATTTTCCAAGGAATTAATAGATATTCATCACTCTAAAGCCTTGGTTTATGTCACTGTTTTGAAAAGGGGTATGATTTTTTTTTGTTTATGTTCACTGTTTTAGGGATTTTATGGTAATAATCAGATTATCTCTCAGAAGGCAGCTAAGGGCTCCATTTCAGATTTTCTGCACTTCAGTGTCAGAGCTCTTCATAAGGAACTCCTGTTATCTTTTTCAGATCCTCAACTCCATCACAGAGGAGGTTTTGGACTATATAGGGACGTTCCGCAGCCCCCTTGACCAACTTGAATTCATTACCAAAAGGTTTAAAGAAGGTAAAGTAATATAAACTTTATGCATAAAAATGTTAGAGTCTACTTACTGTTAGGAGAGCCTGGACGTTTTCTTCCCTTATAATTTTTATACAGGCAGTTACAGTTTCTTAGTGCATTGTAGCTAGTATACTTTCTTGCTTGTAATTTATGCAACATGCATGAAAACGTGCATGCACCAGGAGTATATGTGTACATACATGTGTAACAACCCCATGTAAGCTGTTACCTCAGTGTTTTGTAGCAGGACAGCAGTGTCAAACAAGCAGGTTAGAGTTGGTTTCAAAAGCAATATTAAACATGTATTGCCTCAAAATGCTTGGTGAATTATTTCTGAATATCTGTCTTGCTGCTTGTATATTCATACACAAATTGCCATGGAATCTTAATTGTGCATGGCATTGGTGTTTCAGTGTTTACATTCTATTTCTCATCATTACCTTATGAGTGTTTCTGGTGGGACTAAATGAAAAAGGTGGGGTAACAGCAGTTCCCACCTGAATGTATGTAAGTCAGTCTTGCACTATGCTACAGCTGATCTGACTGGTTTCCATTGGCAGGCAAATATGTATGGATTTGCACAAAAACTGGTTACTGTTCTAGAATTGTTTCTGGACTCAGGAAATGGTTGTTCCCAGGGATAAGTACAGCAGCAAGAGGCTAGCTGGAAATTTTAACATCTACCATTTGCATTATCTGAGCAGCTAGGTCTCTAAGGTTTTTTTTCAGAACTTGTTAAAATTTCCAATGAAGTATACGATGTTTTGGATCCAACCTTGAATAGAAGATGCATTTTTCCTGTGAGGAGGAGCTTAAAGATCCTAGTCATGTAAATCAAAAGCAGCTGAATAAACTGTGCTTAGACTTCCATTCTAAAATATATTTCAATAATCTTCAATTGCAAAAGAAACACAGCTTAAGGGGCAATTCCTGGTAAAGCTGTGAGCAAGTGGAAAGTGGATTATAACAGAAAAGCTTAAACTGAAAAAAACCAACCCTGTAGCTGTGATGGCCGTGAATTGAGAAAAACCCTTTTAGGTGCTCAGAAACACCCAGTATAGGTTCAAACTAAGGTGTACAAGGAAAGTCATATTGGAGTGATGTATATGGAGAGTGGTGGAATAGACTTGTGCTACACTGCACTGGGAATGGGAGACGAGCTTGTGTGCAGTTTCTTTGATTGGTTCTTTGCTGTTTTTTCTGACCTTGCAGATTCATCTTTAGAGCTCTATGTCCTCATTCATAACCTGGACAGCCAGATGTTGAGAGGAGAAAGAAGTCAGCAGATCCTTGCACAGTTATCCTCCCTGCCTAGCATTTACCTCATTGCCTCTATCGATCACATCAATGCTCCTCTCAGTGAGTTCCCCTGGGCCTGGTCTAGCCAAGAGAAGGATCTGTGTTCTGCTTTGGGGCTGCTAAGCATGTTTCATAAGCTCATGTATTGTTTACTGTGTATTACTATCACATAGTATGTATTACTGTTGATGTGTAGAACAGATCTGTTGATGTTTGTATAGTCCTGATTGGGAGTGTGGCTGTGTTGAACCAAAACTGTATAAAGATACTGAGAAATAACCACTAAGAATAATATACAAAGAAACTCCAAGCTTTTGGCACCCTTTGATTTTCGGAACTTATTGAACTGGAGATTGGATGTTATGTCTGTCATTCCATCTAAACAAATTTCTTTTATCAATCAGTGTTGTGGGCAGAATGGGAGCTTCAGACAAAGTTTATTAGAGAAGCCCTCTGTTGAGCCAGGAGGTGCAGAATGGACCCCCTTCCTTTATAGACTCCTCAGACAGGATCTAGACTTAGTTGATGGTTTATGTTAAAGGATTATATGGGTGTAATTGAACTTTTATCTCACAAAATTAAGGATGGCAAAGCAAATATACTTAAATAAATTACTTACTTATATTGATTACAAACATGATTAGACTAAAAGATCCTAATCAGAATTATTTACTACACAGCAGAGGTAGCTATAACTATTAGTATAATTCACTCTTTTTAAAGCAATATTGAAGCAGTTATATTAAAGCTAGGAAAAACAATACAAGTAGAGATTGATGTTACTCACCCATACTGACAACCATGAGCATATCTCTTTAGCTCAGCCTGCAGGAGTAACCTTGAGGGGCATCCCCACTCGAGGGAGGAATCTCCATACACTCTGAGAAGGGTCTTGTTTCAGCTATTTTACCCCTTCCCTATGCAGAGCTTCCAGCTACAACCAGAAATTGTTTGCACAGTCCTGAGTGTGGAAGAATTTACAGTGTATCTATGGAAAAGAGATGCCTGCAAATGTTTTGTTGCAGAGAATTTATCTTAGGGGAACTGCAGTTACCAGGGTGTATGCAGTGTGAATTTCACAAGCATTTATTGTTTCCTCAGTCTTACAGCAGAACTATGTGCATTTTAATATTGCTTGTTTAACACCTTAGAAAACATAAATCTCCCATTTTTTCTGCTCTTCTTTCTCTGTCTAGTGTGGGATCAGGCAAAGCTGTGCCTCTATAACTGGCTTTGGTATGAAACAACCACATTTAATCCTTATGTGGAAGAAACATCTTATGAGAACTCACTTCTAGTACAAGAGTCTGGATCTTTGGCTTTGAGCTCCCTAACACATGTCCTGCATAGCCTCACTCTCAATGCCAGGTAAGACACTGTTACACTTCACAGTAGCACTTGCCAAGGACCCAGTCCTTACAATCTGTGTTTTCTGATAATAGTGTTTGAGACGAAGATGGTAGGACCTGGGTTCCAGTTGATTGGTTACTTTAAATGAGCAGCATTTGGCAAATGAGCAAACCTTGTCCAGTGATGAGATTCACAACCAGGTCTTTGTGCATAAGGCAAAATGAGTTAATATTTTCTAATGGTAGGAGGTTTGGGCTGTTTTTTAATTATTATGATTTTGATTTTCCCCTTTCCTCCTTTCACTTAGGGGGATATTCAGACTGCTTGCTCAGCACCAGCTGGAGAAAAAGGACAACCCATCTTACCCAGGTAAGTACTCACCTTTTCTCATCTGTTTGGGGTGTTGCTGTTCACAGCAGCCCTAGGTTTTGGTATGCAGGTTACATCTCCAGCAACAGAAGTGCTGGAACAGTTGGCTCAGTGAGCCTCACGGCCTTTCTAGTGGCACTGTGTCTGACTCAGACAGGAAATCAGTCCAGTGGCTAGTTCTGAAGGACCGCCTCTTACATGCTTAGACAGGACTGAGACCGTTTGTGGGGGGCTGTAGAGTAAAAAAAATTAAAATGAAGACTGAATTTGCATAATTTGAACTTAAATGACCTATATAAATGACTTCTCATGTATCCCTGCTTTCTAGGATACATGTGGAATATTCTGTCACTGTCTGTAATAGGTGTTGCAGTGGATATGAATAACATTTCAATGGTAGAGAAAGGAAGATAGAGGAGTTGGAAATTAGGAGAGATTAATGATTGCAGACAGTGCATTTAAAGTGCTGTTAAAATTCCATTAGGCATCAGGATGATTGGAATGTTAATTCAGCTGTTTTCCATTAATTACTGAAGTATTACCTTGGCTGTATACTTGCAAGAGGTGATGCTACTGTAGCCACTCTAGTCTAAGCCAGAGCAAGACTTTCAGGTGGAGAATATGTCGTGTGAGACCTGGAAAAATCCGACAATCTTACTACTTCCGTTTCTTGTTCTTGCCTTTTTCTGTCTCCAGGGCTGTCTTTCCAAGACTTTTACCAGCAGTGTCGGGAGGCTTTCCTTGTGAACAGTGACTTGACACTCAGGGCACAGCTGACAGAATTCAGGGACCACAAGCTCATCCGGACCAAGCGGGTGAGTAAAGGGAAGACTTCTGGATATTTAGCCAGTTTGAATAAAAAATAAGCTTACTTGCTACTAAGTTAGGCTGTATTATTTTAAGCACCTAGGAACTGGCAAGGGGCTGAAATTCTGTAATTGCAGCTCTTTCCAAGCCTCCAATTTGTCAACACCCTTTACATGGATAGAGGGCTGTAGAAACGCAGTGTGCTTTGGTTATTCAGCAACCTACATGTCTTCTTTTTGAAGACTGTGAGAAGTAGCAGACTATGGAGCCTGCCAGTCTGCTTCCAATAGTATTACCTGTATTTTTATAAGGGAAGAATGCAGACTTGTCATAATAATGAGGCAGTATAGCAGTACAAGGTATAGAAACACAGTGTTGAGTGTTTGTAGTGTCAGACAAGCATAACCCACCAGAAGATTTCTCATTTAGTGACTTTTTTCACTATTTGTGCATTTCCTGTGTTGCTCCAGTGAAATATTTCAGGTTTTCAGTAGCAGTTGTTCAGAATGCTATCCAGCTCTAACCTAGACTGCAGATAAATGCTAGCATTGCAGTGCTGTCTAGTAGCTTGCCTGGCATGGTACACTGGTGTCAACAATGTCTGTGCATGTCTCTTTTCAGGGAGCTGATGGTGTGGAATACTTACTAATTCCTGTCGATGAGAGTACCTTGACCGACTTCTTAGAGAAAGAGGATGACAGTGTGTAATGTCTCTGTGTCCTCAGTTTCTACAGCAACTGCTCTCAATGGCTGCTGGAGAGGGACCTGTGCTCAGATCTCTCTTTCTCCAACTTCGCAGCTGCTGCACTGATAAGTAATAATTCTAATGAATCTTGCTTATTGTTCAACTACCTCAGGTAGTTTGTAACGATGACTTTGGTAAGCAAGGCCTCTCTTGCGCTCTAGTTGGATTTGTCTGCTTTGTCTCTTAGCTCAAACAACGCCTTCTTCCTATCTGTGCAGCCAACTTTACAGCCAGAAAAACAAACTCGGTGAGATTGTGCCTTCTGCTCTCTACCTCAGTAGACCTCATGAGTGTTTTATTGGAGCAATTTACTTGGGAAGTGCAAATCACAATATGGTTAAGAGCTTTAGTTTGTACTAGCAATGCAACTTTTCACAACTGAGTGCTATCCAGTACTCCTCTACCATTTAAACAAAACTAGCTTCCAGTGTATGAAGACAAGATTTATAATGCTACGAGACCTGCCATGACTGCATGAGGAAAGGAGAATACTAGTGGGTTTGGGATAATGCGGGTAACTTGGTCAATTCTGGCAATAAATTTGAAGGACTTGTCCCAAACTCACATCCTTTTATAAGATTTAGGTAATTGAAATTATACAATGGACTCATGTCATTACCTGCTACTTTTGAAGGTGCAATCCAGGAATATGAAGAGGCCATGAAGCTTTTATTTTTTAAAACCTTGATTGTATATTTATATTTTTAACATCAGGAGTGTCCACTGATCCTGGAGGAGGCCTTAAATGCCACTTAGAAGCTCTCCCTTTTTTTAAGCTCTTGGAGATTGGGAGACTGCTGAAGTTTGACATCTTTTCTTCAATTCTTTTTTTCTCCGTTATGTGGGAGGAAGCTCTATAGTTCCATCATCTATAGTTTGCCAGCAGACTTCAGGGATTCTGTATGCCTAATATTTAATAGCTGTGTTACAGCTCAGTGTTGTAATAGTTTGAATCAATCAATCAAATAAAGTACTTTATTAATTTTCATTAGCTTGTCTTGTCTTTCACAATCTTTTTATGTTACAGGAAGATAGAGATCCTTGTGGCGGTTGTGGAAAAGCCTCATTTTCATTATTATGTAAAATATCCATGCAGATTTCAAACTTCTGAATAGAAATACTTTATATTGTTTATTGCATTGAAATCAAGAATTGTTTGCCTGCCTTTTAATACCAGTATATAGCTTTTGAAGAGAACCAAAACATCCCACGGAATAATAGTTACCTCATCTGCCCCGCACTGACAGAAGAGAGATGTATGGCCTGACTTTTGTATTAGAAACATAGAGCATCTACCCCACTATCAACTTGATTCTTCATATACGTCCTTTCCCTTTACTTGGGAAAGAAGAAATTTCTTCTCACTTCTCAGCATACTGAGATGCCTGGATGGTATTGGTAAGAATGATGACCTTTTGTAGCCTAGGTAGCTTCAGATAAATCAGTCATCTCTCTCCACTTATATTTAAGTGGAACAGCACATGCAATTATTAGATAGAGACATTGCTTGATGAGCCATTTTATTCACTTAAAAGGACAGAGCTAACATCTTTACAAATCTGTAATGAAATATTAACCATCCAGAGATGGTAGCGTATACAACTGAGATTTTCCCAACAAAAAACTAACTTGAAAAATAAAACTCATTATCAGTGGTGAAAACACTACTTGTTCAGTTTTAGTAATCCTGTAATTAAAAGTCACATTTACAGAAACGGTTTTTAAAAGAAAACAACAAAGGTACATGAATTTACAGCTTTGTTAAGGAATTGAGTTTCAACCTTGCAAAGCTTTTTTTGGATTGAGAGTCCCTCTTTTGAAAAGCCTTAAAGCTGCATTAGTGGTAGATTGTGCAAATGAATACTAGTACCAACAACTTGCTTTGTGTTCTCTATTTATTTGAATCTGAGTGGTGCCTTAATACAACTGTTAATGCAAACAGTTGATCTCCATCCTTCCATTAACTACTGTTTCTGAAATTTATTAGGTAAAATACCAGTGACTCGCACTGACATGATTTGAGATAACTGTAGTAGGGTAGGACTGCGTAAGCTTAAATCTGGAAATAAGTTAGGTTTTATATATTTTACCCAAAACAATCATTGAGTATCATGGTTATCAAATGTATCTAATAACATTAAGCAGTAACAGTAAATTTATTCAAGTACAGTCCAGTAATTGAGTAAACGAGCCTTTGGTATTCTGAAACAAACATTTATTTTTCTGACGTGATAAAATATACCCCAGAGTTTGAGGGACCCTATAATACAATCATTCCATACTGGACCAAGTGAAAGCACATTCATTAAGCTCTGCAGTTGGATAGGTCTGTGCAAGATAACACTATTGACTGAATTTTCTCTCTCCAATTTTTTCCCTCTATGCCACCTGGAGAGGATCTCTGTCTTTCTCAGACAAAATGATGCTGATTTTGTTCTGTAGATGGATGGCAAGTGCATCACGCAGCTCTGCCAAGAAGCCTCGCTCAGTATTACTGTGCTCACACAGAATAACACTTATCCCGTTGGCAACTGCATCCAGCACATCATGGTGGGACATCTCTCCTGCCATTTTGAGAAAGAAATGTCATGGAGATCACTAATGGTACAGTTCAGGTAACCAGGTCTCTGCAATGTATGAAACATCTCAGCTAAAAGCTGCGGTGATGTAATGGAATATAGGCTGTAAGCAGAAATGCAACACCACCTGCTCAGTAGGAATGTGGAACACCCCTGTTCCAGGGTCCTTTGAAAGACTCAGCTGATACCCCTGTACGCAGCTGAGTCAAACCACAGAAATTCCTTGCCCTCTTTGAACAGTTGTAAATTCTGCCAGTTTGGGCAGAAAATAAAGAGTGGTCTGGAAGAGGATGGAGGAAAGCAGTTGGGAAAGCCCGAGGGTCAGCTCTGCAGGGCTACAATAAGGGGGAAAAGGGGCAGTGATTCCTACAGAATGCAAGGCAGCCTTCACATTGCTGAGCCACAGGGAATAGCTGTCCCACTGCTGGAAGAGAGAATAATGGACTAAGTGTCCCATTGGTTAGACACACTATGGAGTTTCTTTGGAAGGTTCTGTAGACTACACTATATTGTTTTAGGGAATCCTGTTGGGAATGGAGGAAATATATGTTGCCAAAGGAGAAACACACTGAAAGTCACAACTCACTGACATCAGCACTGATTCTGTGTTGAAATAAGTGCTGTAATGTTTTAATTCAACTAGCTTTCACTGTACCACACTGCCATTTGATCCACGTTATCTCTGCTTTAACATTAGTTTGTCATTTTCATAACTAACTAATTGTTTCTCAATTATAAATAACAGGTAATTCTTTGTGGTCAAATCTTTCAACAGCCAGTCAACCGTCTTGTTTTTTACTAGTGTGTGTTTGTTTGTTTGTTTTTCTCTAATATTTTTATAAAAATAATGAAACAGCAGTCTATTACCTGTGAGATAGAGGTCAGCTTCTGTTCCCTTCAGGACAGTGCTCCCAGAACCAGCACACAGAGCAACTTTCTTCACTGGTGATTCTGCAGGATACAAGGTGTCACAGTTAAACTCCTTCCCCTTTGTTCAGTCCTCATGTGTGTATTGCTAGTAATTGTTTCAGTTAACTACTACCTTGATTTTAGAGTCAATGTAAATTTGTTGGAGGAAGAGACACGTGTCAGTTTGAAAGAGTCTTTCACCTATAACACCTCTGACAATACAGCAAAATCCTTTGTGATAGGTAGATTTTTTCAAGGGGCAGGAAACTTTGCACAAAACTCCAGCACAGAGGCTGGCTGCTGGTGACCTTTCTCCTAGTGAGGTGTTAGTTAGGTTTCTGAACTCTTTAAGAGGCCACTACTCTTTCCAGGACTCTTGTGTTCCACCACCGTTAGTTTCCCAACTAATGATGCTACTAAGGCAGCATTTTACCTCTGAGATATACTGGTTCCTAACTTACAGTTCTCAGAAGGCCAGTCTTAATACAAAAGCTGAAAGCTGCTCCATGCCAATAAAAATTGTCCATTTGCTGTGATTGCTAATTCCAAGCTATTACATATACAACAGTGACATGAATTTTAATTTTTCATATACATTACATTCACTAAAGAGAGGGGACACCCAACACAGGGAGTTTTCAAAATCTGTTAAGGTTTTACAGTATGTTGCCTTGCAATTACTGTTGATTTAAGTGGAGTCACACCACTTCAATCCCACACCATATAAAGAGGCTTTCAAGCAGTTTGGGGATTTTTTAGTGCAAATGTCAGTCTAATAAGATTTCTGCCTCCTAAGTTACAAAGAGCTCCTCACAAATTTACTCTCACAAATTCTACTAGCTGTGCTCCTTGGACATTAGGATAGATAGCTGGGATAAGAGGATGTTTACTCCACATCTTACTAATGACCTCACTGTTTGAGCTAGTTCATCTTCTTTATCTTATCTTTCATCAAAAAAACACGGTTCTGTGTTCATAATGATACCATAAAATGTCTTACTCTTAAAGTAATCTGAATTTTAACCTTCAGTCACAAAAGGGAACATACAATGAAACACTACACCTTTGTGCCTGATATCCTGGGCAGGAAAGAAAAAATTCTTAGTCATTATATATATTACAAAAAACGGTATCTTTCATTCACCTTGTGCTGTCCCTTCTTCACCACATCAACCAGCATCATACAGAATCTCATTAAAATACAGATGAGATTCTTTTCATATGACTGTAAATTCTAAGATGCTGTTTCTTAACAGTTGCTTCCTAGTTCTTGGAAGTAAACCTGTTAAAGACAGCAGTGTGTCCCATTGCCATGCACAAACTCACACTCCCTGCATTCCTGCAGTGCCAGTCCTAGCAGGCAGTCTGGCTTGCAGGCCCATTTACCGAGTGTCCTGCCCGCTCCCACGGCTACGCGGACGTGGGGGAGCTGCAGGTGACCTTTGATACGCTCGATTATGTCTGACAAGGAGACCGGCTTGCTCAGGGTGCACAGGCGTCCCATTCCAGTATGGGGAAGAAGAGGCTGAAAAAAAAATAGAATTACTGTCAGAAAGCTGACTCCAGATGCTTGCACTGCTTTGCACACTGTAACAGGATGAGTATATTAGGCTTGCAGGAACATCACTGAACTTTACAAAAAAGTGTGTATCTGATGCTCTCAAATGTAACATACGATCTGCGCCAGCTATTGGATTTAAGAATTAGTACAGACCACATAGTTAGGTTTCATTGCTTTGGAAAATGTGTGTGGCTTCAAATCCCCCTATGCCAGTATTTCAGAGCACTATGGTAGCACTGGAAAGCTGTGATGCCACTGACTACTGCATTTCAGTGTTTAGGGTACTCAGCTCACACAAGTAATACATTCAGAGGAAGTAATTTTGGAATTTTGTTACCTTTTGTAGTAAGAGAATCTCCATCTTGTGATAAAGAAAGCTGTTCTGGGACAATAATGCCACCACCTCCAGTAGTGCTTTCTCAGAGCAGTTCAAACTGACTCGTGTTTGTTCCTCACCTTCAACCCTGAGGAAAGACATGCCTGGTGCTTGTTAAGAAGATATATAAAATTTCAGCATTGTAATTATTATATTACAGCATTATAAATTTTGGAATGATAATAATTATTATTCTATCCCAATGGCTGTTCTACCACTGAGAAAGGAAAAAAAAGGCAGCATTGTAATAGCCTAGACTTGTCTTGGAAGAAACAAATATGAGAATTTAACTCAATTGTCCACATCAAGTTTCCTGTTAATACTCTTCTTTAACACCCCTAATCTATGTTATGCTAGACTTGAGTTGCTATTACCATTTAGCATGACATAGATTGACCAGAAAGGAATGATTATTCCTTAAGCTTCTCGTTATGTTGCTGAAAAATACAGCGGCAATGCACAGAGGAACAAAATGATTAGAACAGTAAAATACAATTACAGCAGCTTACTGTTTCAAACAATAGGAAGAATACAACATTACAGTGGAGCAGATACCTGGCTGGGAGAGTAGTGAGACAGGAGACCTCTGGGATGTCTTTGATTTTGGGCAGTACTGCATCCAGATGCTCAGCATGTGCACAGAATTCTACCCGGTGGGTGCCCCCAGCTGGAGAGCTTGGTGCAGTTGATGGATGCAGTGGGGCAGAAGTACAGGTGCCTGACAAAACAGTACAAGATTGCTGGTTTATGAAGCAGGGTAAGTATCCTAACACTGATTTAGCATGTATCTTAAAGAGATCCAGCACAAAGATGCAAATTTTGCACTCAAATACTTTTTCCCTGACCAGACCTGTGGGCTTTTCGTTCTCCTGTCTCCATTAGGCACAGTCTATTTTAAGTCCAAAGAAGCTGATGGATGTATATTATTTGCCATCTTTAATGCCATCAATTGTATCCTAACGATTGTACAAAACCAGAAGGAATTTCTGGTTTGAATGACAGGCTGGAAAAGACACATCTGTGAAACACAATACAGGATAAAAATCTAAAATAATTTCACATAGCTTAAATCCTTTGTAAACATTGAGATCTTGTACTTTATAAATTAAAGGTGGTGATTTAAAGTCAGTGGTCTCAGAATTGCAACCATAGTGGACAATAAATATGCTCCACCAGTTCCACATACATCAAGTAGTAGAGCTATGCATCTGAAAATACCCTCTTGGGTTTGTTATCTGGTATACATCACCAAGATAAATTTCCTAAATGTTTTTAAGGTTACACTACTATAAAAATATTAGGAAAAATACAAACCATTCTCAAATCACACCTGTAAAAGTTGGAAAGCAAATTATGAAAGATCCCACCTAAAACAGCATACATATTTAATAATTTTAACTTGTTCTTATCAGAATCTCACCGAGTCCCTTTGTTAGCCAGTTATTAACTCCGTGAGGTATGGCGTCGTACGCCGTATGTGGAGAATAAATCCCGATTCTGTTCTCCAGGGCTCGGACCACCAGCCGTTCCTTCCAGGTTTTCCACGTTATTCGCTTGAGTGGTGTGAATATAGGAGGGTGGTAAGAAAGAATGAGGTCTGCTTTCTTCTGCACTGCCTCTTCCATCACCTCCTCAGTGAGGTCGTTAGTGAGGAAAAGAGTGTTCACAGTGTGGGGAGGACTTGGTTCCACCAGCAATCCCACATTGTCCCAGCTTTCAGCCAGAGCGGGGGATGCGAAGTCATTCAGGGCAGAAACGAGCTCCCGGAGGTTCATGAGGGCGCGTACGGGCGGGCGGCCCAAGGCACGGACGCGGTGGAGAGGCGGGCGGAGCAGCGGCGGAACAGGCAGCGGCATGCGGAGGCCTGCGCGCAGCAAACACAGGCCGCCGTGAGCCTCGGGAACCCACCGGCCGAACAGCAGCCACGGCCGCTCAGGCTGCGGACGCTGCCCCGCTGGCGGTCGGTCCGCCCGGCATCACCCGGCACCGCTCGGCACCGAGCACCCTCCCCGCGCGGGGGCTGCCGCGGTCCCGCCCCGCACACACCGCCCCGCGCTGCCCTGCACCAAACGCGCGGAGCTCAAGCTTCATCCCCCTTCCCGCGGCAAATCCAAGAGCAAATCCCCAGAGTTTAGCCGCACAGCCGTTCGCTCCTGTTCGCTCCCGGCGGCCTCGGGTTGCCTAGGCGCCGGCACCGCGCTCACCTGCCGCCGGAGCAAGGTTGGCGCTGCGGGGCGGGACCTGCGCTCGGCCCCGCCGCTTCCGCCGCGCTCAGCGGCGTTGGGGTGGCCCCTCCGTACCGCCGCGAGTGAGCTGAGGCCCGCGGGAGTGCAGCCGCTTCTCCGGCGGCGAGGCTGGGTCTGCATCAGCCCCGGCAGCTGAAAGCATTCTCCGAGCACGGCGGGCGGGCGCTGCTGCCGTGTAGGGGCTCGCCGGTGGAGGAGCCGGGCGGCGGAAGCGGAGCCCACTTGTTCTGTGCGCGGCATTTCGGTGGCGGTACCGCGGACAGGGAGGGAGCGGTAGCTCCGGCTGCCGTGGGTTAGGGGAGCCGGGGGTAGGTGGGTTGAGGTGGGGACACGCGGCCGGCCCTTCCCCGGGCTCTGCGGAGTTTCACCGGCGAGGGCGGGTGTATAGAGGAGATACTAGCGCGTAAATCTGTCGACTTCTACGCAGCCGCGGTTCTATTACCGTCATTATAAACACTTTATTTGAAAGTATTACAAAGATTTAAGAAGTCCATCCTGTGCTTGGGTGCAGGTACCTGTTTGTTGCAGGTACTCACAGCTATCACGAGTTGGCCCCAAATCACACTTCTGTTAGGTACTGGCATGTGGCTTTTACCTGTGAATTTCTGCCATCCACTATTCTGTCAACTGCCATAATATTTGCAAAAATTGATTGCTTAGTATAAATTTTCATCCTAGGAAAGAGTGGGTTTTGCCCTCTTCCCCTTTCTTTAAGTGGTCTTTTTCTACTCATTTTTCATTCTTTATATACTGTGTAGTTGCTTAATGCAAAAATTCAGCCACAGAGTCACTGGAATGGTAGTGTAGAACCATGTGGTGTAAAAGCATGTAAGCAACAAATATTTTGGAACTAAAAACAAATGGGGGCTGGCAGGAAAAAAAAAACCAACAAATTTCATATGTTATCGTTGCAGGAAATCACTGTATGGAAGGCTACCTCAGCTTTTTGATAAGTAGGCATGGTAAGAATAAAAGCACATTTTATATATTTTTGTTCTTTCTGAAATGGTCATCTCTTGGAAAGTGAATAGCTGCTCTCCATCGCAAAGGATTACACATTTTACTCTGATGCTGTGAGGAATTTGTCATGAAAAGTTCAGGGGTTTTGTTTCAAACTTATAAAATGATACTGTGAAAAGGTTGATTTACATCAGTCTAAAACATAATTATGCTTTCACTTTAGAGATCCCAGATTTTAATGCTACTTTGGCATGTATTTGATAATCTAGTTTGGTTTCTTTTGTCACAGAAGCATTAGTCTAGTTGCAAGAATATACCTCTCCTTCAGCATATGTAAACCTCTGCACTCACAGGCTTTTAAAAGTTTAGTAGTTCAGGAAATAGAGATAAGACTATATATGTCTTAAACTGTTCGTACACCTTCTATAGCATCTTCATGGACACTGTGGGCAGCTGTCTCCTTTACCTGTATACTTTTGGAGCAGTATGCCAGTATCAACGTGATGCTGGTTTTTATTAGTTTCGCTGTACAGTTGTTTTCACTGTAATTATTTTTGCATAGTTTAGCACTTTCCATAGAAGCATTGTGATATATTTGGCCTGTAAAGATAAATTTGTTTAGGTCACTGGGTAAGTGATTTTAAATTTTATGAAGATAACTTAGTAATTCTTAAGAAAAGTAAGTTAATTTGTAGATTTACTTGTCTATGAAGGCACATTATATATGCTGCCGTTCAGAACTAGCCTTATCAATCAAAAGGCTGCAGGCATCAGTTGCTCTTCTAGTTGTAAAGCAGTGAGGTGTGTGCACCATCCAAAATAGATACAACCTTGATTCTTCACCTTTACATTCAAGTGACTGAGTATGTCCTGTTTGCAAATGAATAATGTATTTCTGGAGTATAACAGCATGCAACAGCTGCTGCATTACCATGGCAAACTTGATTTGTCCTGAAACAAAATGAAACTGAGTGCTTTCTGGTGATTTTACTGGAAATGTGGATGGTTTGTGACAGTAACCTTGCTTATGGCCAAATGTTGAAACACTGGTTATATGCAGTGCAAACTTGCTTATGTTCTTGGTGGGGCTGGGAAATAAAACAGAGTCTGTTAGTATTTTATTGCTGATTTAATTATTGTTTTCTGCCTTTTGCTCAGGCTGTCACGCTGCATACTGATGTGGGAGATATTAAAATTGAACTATTCTGTGAGCGTACCCCAAAGACTTGTGAAGTAAGTCAAGTACCAGGACTAGGATTGCCTAGTGGTGAAACAAAGCAGCAGAAGTAGTGAAGACTGTGGAGGAGGAGGTGGCTTTTGCAATTTCACCTTCTCATGTAATGGAATACCAACATTTTAAGCTGGGGCAGTGTCTGTTCCACTCGTGGAACTTGTGCGCTCTGTCATACTCCCTAGAGTTTGATACCTGTTTCTCACTTGATAAAGTTTAGTTAGGGGGTGCTTCTCTTGAAGTTCCAGCATCTCCCAAAGTGTCCTTTGCCTTTAAAGAGAAGTACACCTAGCATGGGATTCCCAAATTTCTGTGGGTTTACTCATACACTCACAGACTTGATTTCAAAGAGTGAGACTCACAGTTTGTCAGGGACCCCAATTTTGAATTTTTATAATAAGCTGAAATAAATTTCATTTATTTTAATGAAGAAGTTGAGGCATGAAGTTATTGATTACAAAATTACATGTGCAAAATAAAATTGTCGAATGGGAATGATACTTGACAGCATGCCTTAGGCTTCTTGTTTGTTCCTCAAGTCCAACAATCTTGCACTGAAAGGTTTTTATTCTTTGTGTGTGTGACACTATCAAAGGAGTTTATTAGCTGTGATTTGTTTATGCCTATTCTGAGGCAATATGCTGTGGAATTTGGATGGTCACAAACAGAGGTAAAAGCATTGGTGTTGCTGTCATTTTAGTAAGATAATACTATTTTTCAGTTGTTTGTTAATATGGTTTGTTTGATTTTTGTAGAATTTCCTGGCTCTTTGTGCTAGTAACTACTACAATGGATGCGTATTTCACCGAAATATAAAGGGCTTCATGGTTCAAACAGGGGATCCATTAGGTAAATTTTTTGTCTGGGTCTTCCTATGGAAAAAATGTACGTAAAAATAAAATGTAAGGAAATAAAAAGGAATTATAGGTATTAAAACCAAAATGTAAGTAAAGTAAAAATATAAGAGTTATTGTATTGTTGATAAGAGGTTTTTATGATGAGATTAGTTTTCTGTGGTGGGCTTACAGAAGTGCAGGGGTTACCCCAGTTTTAACCAATTATGCATTCTACAAACTTGAATTTTACCAGCTGTTTCCACTAAATATGATGGTTCTGTTGACTTAAGTAGAAACAGCTACTACTGTGCTTAGTGTGGTTTCTTTCTGAAAGGCTGCATCTAAAGCATTTGGGGATTTGGCTCCCAGATGGTGTCAGCTGTTTGAGAGAAAAGCTGATTCAGTTGTGTCTGTTCGTACTCATATTGAATTTAATTTGAGGATGTCAGTGTTTTGTTCTGCTACTTAATAGGTTCCTTATATAGAGTTATGTCTCAGTGCAGTGTCAAGAACCTGTCTCAAACTAATTGCAAGCTGTTTAGGGTCTTTCTTGTAAAATGTTGTAACAGAACATAATTCCTGGATTTTTCAGTCTGAAAATCCAGTAGTTTCTACTGTGGTGCTTCTTTGTCAGGCACTGGGAAAGGAGGTAACAGCATCTGGGGCAAGAAGTTTGAAGATGAATTCAGTGAATATCTAAAGGTATTTCTGTGCTCTCAATATGCACTTACATTTTCATCTGAATTTTCTCTACAAAAATTTTCTCTTGGTTGGAGAATAATAGCTTATTATTAAAATAGGAATAGCTATTTCTGTGCTTGGCAAGTTAGGTTTGAGGGTTTTCATCACTGAAAACAGAAGTAAAAAGAATTTCTGACAGCATTTTTTGTGCACTGAAGGCAAAGAAGTAATTTCTCACTGTAAGAGCCATTTGGAGGAGCTAATTACTGATTGTGATAGAATATATTAGCAACTAAGATTTGCTCTTAATAATGGTATTGAGGAAGAGCTCTAAAACACAGAGCACTTTGTACAGGTTAGTCCTGGTTTCACAGATGTGTGTTCATGCTGAGGTTTTTCCCCTTGTTCAGCACAGTGTCCGTGGGGTAGTTTCCATGGCAAACAATGGTCCCAACACCAATGGATCACAGTTCTTCATCACTTATGGCAAACAGCCACACCTGGACATGAAGTACACAGTGTTTGGAAAGTAAGTGAAGCATGCCTCTGTCAGAGTGTGTGAGGGATCTGACTATTTCAGGGCATGTGCAAATGCTTGAACTTCTCAGAGTCTGTCATGGATGCTTAACATTTCCTTTCAAAATACATTATTTGCCACATAAAATGTTTTGGTTGTCTTATTTTGCATCATTTGTTTGCAATGTCCTTGCCTTGTGATAGTTAACTGTAAAGTGTTTTGAGATACCTCAACTGTGAAATTTAAATCTTTATTAGAAGGGAATTTTCAGCATTTCTGTTTTTCTTGCAGAGTTATTGATGGCTTGGAGACTCTGGATGAGCTGGAGAAGCTGCCCGTGAATGAGAAAACCTATCGGCCTCTTAATGACGTTCGCATTAAAGACATTACAATTCATGCCAACCCTTTTGCTCTGTAGCCACAGAATGCCTCAACACATACTTCAGAGACTGGTCACATCATTCCCAGATTATGGTGTTTAAAGAGCCATCAAAAGGGGGTACTTCAGCTGGATCATATCTTTGCTCATTGAATGCAGAATTTTCAGGAGCTGTGACAGTGTTTGGGAGTTGTCACAGAGAAGTCTTGTGCTTCAGATGCCAGGTTTTCCAGAGTATCTTCCAGCATTTTGATTTTTTTATACTTGTAAAATTAAAAAAAGTTTCATTTTTTCCTAATCTTTGGTTTTTGCGTTATCTTTCTGAGTCACGTTATGTTAAAGCAATGTCCTTTGCTATAATTTCATGCTACCAGTTTTGTGAAACTTTCTCGTAGTGTCTTACTCAGTTTTCTCAAAAGAGTAAAGTAAGTTAGGCTTTTTTTTTTGCCTAGGTGAGACCAATGTCATAAATAGATGAAACCTTTCCCTCTCAGAACATTAAAGAAAATATTTAGAGGAGTGTTTGCTCTTGTGCTGCTATGTTGGAATGATAACCTCTTCAGCATCTCCTAAAGGTAGATGGGAGTAATTTCTTCTGCTTCTGGCACAAAACGGTTGCTATGAAAGAGTAAGTATTTCTGTCCTTAGGTAGCTGTTGATTGAAACTAGGTAACATAGATTTACTGTAACTTGTTTTTCATCACTTTTTCACACAAAGACTAGGGGGTAAACACAACAAAGAGCACTACCAAAAAGGCTGTGGTCACAGGATGTTGAACAGATAAGAGAGCCATTTTGGACTTCTTCCCGCAGTCCTCTTTCCATTCAGTGAGCATCCCTTAGCAAAGCCCATTCTTATAGATAGGCTTTTAATCCTTGGGAGGCTCAAGCTGACTTGCAGTCTGCTTTGGACCATTATTTCCCATTTTGAGACTTGGCCTCTTAAACTAATGAGAACTCATTTGCAAGAGAAAAGCAAAGGTATGCCAGGTACAGATTTCTGAGGCCTTAAAGCGAAGAGTTAATACCTTCTCAAGTGTGGAATCCCTCCACCCCCTCACAGAATTTCCCACAACAAAGTTTTTTTCATATTCGCCAAGGGGCAGATGAGACATTTAGCAAATTCATAGATAGATTAAAAGACACTATTGATAAACAAATTGATAACCCACAAGCAAGAGAAGAACTGCTCAATAAGCTAGCAGCTTCTAACACAAATACTGAATGTAAAAAAATGATAAAAGGACTGCCCCTAGAACCAGAACCTACTATACAGCAAATGGTAGAGGCCTGTACCCGTCTCACTACCACAGAACATATGGTAGCCATGGCAGTCAGCAAAGGTGTAGCTGAAGCCTTCGTAGCACAAAACAAACAAAATATGAGGTGTTTCAAGTGCGGTGAATTAGGCCACCTCATGTTTGAGTGTACAAAAAACCTTTCACATAAACCCCCCTCCACAGACTGTCACTGCTCTGTCCCCAGTTGCAATGTCACC